>VWYK01027718.1:34439-58250 GCA_013399775.1 Semnornis frantzii | reverse complement strand
TGAGGGTGGGGTGTGGGGGGGCGGGGAGAGGGGAGCGATAATTTCCTACCACTACTGCTTCCAAGTAAGTAACTTTGCTTCCCTCCTTGCTGCCACTTCTGGTGGCAGACTCGGACTGGAACACAGAAAGTTCTGCCTCAAAGTAATGAAAAACTTCTTTACTGTAAGAGTGACAGAACACTGGAACAGGTTGCCCAGAGAAGTTGTGGAGTCTCCTTCTCTAGAAACTTGCACGAGCCAGCTGAATGTATTCCTGTGTGACCTGCCCTGGGTGATCCTGCTTTGGCAGGGGGGTCAGATTCAATCTCCAGAGGTCCCATCCCACCAACCCTTACCATTCTATGATTTATGAAAGCAAATATACTTTTACCATGAAAGATGCAGAGTCACTATGGAGTAACTGAAGTGTGACAATTTTTAGTACTGTGCATCAGTTTAGATTGGTAAAGTTATAAAAACCTGGAAGATTTCTTTGTAGCCTGAAAGACTTCTGTGTGAATATGCTGTGCTGCCTTTATGGAGGATGCAAAAGGCATAAACAAGAAAAATGTGACAACATGGAAAAGTTCTCTCTCACCTTGACAGAAGATGTGTGTGTGGCTGATGCAGGCTTACAGTCTGTTTTCAGCTCTCAAAACATGGTGAGAATTTGCTCTGCCATTACTGGAATCAGACAGTAAAAAAGGCCATGAAAAGCTTTGCCGAGAGGGTGAGGATGGAACAGGATATGCAGTGCTCTGTTGTGAACCAGAGGTAGCCTGAAGCAGCTGAATTCTCCAAAAAGCAGGAAATTGCAAGTCCTTGGGCATCAGCTAAGCATATAAACTGACTAGTTTTAAGGGATTCCTTCTGAACATTTTGGTGGGGAAGCCATTTACCTATCGAAAACCTCTCTCAGTACTGTTGGATTACTCTGCAGCTGAAAATACAAGGATTGCAATGCGGAGACTTGCTAGAGAGCAGTAGAAATCGTGGTGCATCCCCTCCACACATGACCAGTTAAGCTGGGAAGGGTGAGCTGGGAAGGTCTGAGTTCGCCAGCCCAGTGTCCATGTTGCATTGCGCTAAGCTCTTCAAATCCTGAAACAATGTGCTTATATTTCAGTTCCAAGCTCCTTAGCAGAGGATTACTCTTTGTCACATTTTCCCTTCCCACTGCTTGTTTTTTTCACATGATTACAAAAGCATCTGTCCACCTGAAGCATACAATTAGTGGTTTAAACTGCAGCGGGACAGGAGAGCTCAGCTCGCTCTGCTCCTCAAGAATCAGCCTTTACAGGGTTTTTAAAATCTTGCCCCACCAAGAACTCCATCCCAAGAATTCCCCGTGCCAAAACTGCAACATTGGTGCCAATTACTGTGCTGACAGACACGCAGGGCAGCAGCACCGCCCTTTCAGGGCAGCACATAGAATGACTCCCCCTGCCTTTCTTGGGAACATCTAGCAAGGCAATCAGCCAGGCCAGGAGTCTGAAATCTCTCTGCCAGACATGGATTAGGCTGGAAATTAATATTTGGACTTACATCTGCTTCCTCTTAAAAACAAACAAACAAAACATCCCCAAGCCACACACATTTCTCAGCAGCCTACCTTGCAAAATGCTCACGAAACCAGGCTGAGCAGATCATTTACCTGCTCCCATTAAACACAGGTTGATTTTATGTGGATGGCTAACCTGACTATAGCAAAAAAAGCAACAAAATTAACACTTAGCATTAAGTAGGTATTGGCTTATTAACCTCTTCAGTTAGTATTGTTATAAACAAAATCGGAAAGATATGAAAAGCTTTTAATAAGATTTTTTAAAATAGGAATTTCTCAGGGACACTAAAGCCATGGGAAAAAAAACCTCAAAAACCAAACAAACAAAACTTCATCCCCTCAAGAACTAAATAGAAAACAATAAACACTTAGCTGTTAACCAAATCATAATATGCTTGTTAGCATTGTCATAAGTAAAACCTCACAGTGAGAACTGCAGACTGCAGAACCATCGAACCATAGAATGGTAAGGTTGGAAGGGACCTCAAAGATCATCTCATTCCAATCCCCTACCATAGGCAGGGACACCTCCCACTAGAACAGGTCACTCAAGGCCTCCTCCAACCTGACCTTGAACACCTCCAAGGAGAGAGCAGCCACAACCTCCCTGGGCAGCCTGTGCCAGTGTCTCACCACCCTCACTGCAAACAACTTTGTCCTAACATCCAGTTTCAATCACCCCTCTGCCACATTGCCCCTTGTCCTGACATTGCAACACCTTGTCAATAGTCCCTCCCCAGCTTTCCTGTAGCCTCCTTCAGATCCTACAGGCTACTCTAAGGTCTCCTGGAATCCTTCTCTTCTCCAGGCTGCAGAATCCCAACTCTCTCAGCCTGTCCTCATAGCAGAGCTGCTCCAACCTTCTGAGCATCTTTGTGGCCTCCCCTGGACCCACTCCAACATTTCAATGTCCTTCCTGTGCTGTAGGCTCCAAAACTGCACAGAGGGCTCCAGATGGGGTCTGATGAGAGCAGAGCAAAGGGACAGAAATCCCCTCCCTTGCCCTGCTGGCTACAGTACTCTTGATGCAGACCAGGACTCAGTTGCTGTCTGGACTGCATGTGCATACTGCAGGCTCATGTTGAGCTTTTCACCAATCCAGGCTCCCAGGGCCTTTTCCTCAGGGTTGCTCTCCAGCCATTCACCACCCAGCCTCCACATGTGTCAAACAGCAGCTCTTCTGAAAAGAATCATGCCCCTTATGATGACCTTTGAGGTCTCTTCCAACTTTACCATTCTATGATGCTATGTAAAATCTGGGCACTCATTCTGAACCTCGCTGAAAAGGCTTCTCATACTCTAGGAACAAAAGCAGTCCAGTGATACAGGAAGCTCAAAGGCATATGCCCTTCCCCTCACATAGGCAGAAGAGTCTTTCCTTGGCTCACTCAGCTGAAGGCAGAGGGGTGAGCATCATGATTTTAATCTGTTAAAAGAGGCAGAAAGAAAGAGAACTGAAGCCTCATCTCTTTTAGCTGTGTGCTTACCCTCTCACACTGATCCTAAGGAAAATTTGATGAAGTAGTTATTCCTCTAAAAAATAACCAAAAGGGTTCAGCATCCAGTCTTTTAGGAAGGAAAT
Organism: Semnornis frantzii; assembly: GCA_013399775.1. NCBI lineage: Eukaryota > Metazoa > Chordata > Aves > Piciformes > Ramphastidae > Semnornis > Semnornis frantzii. The sequence goes on along the minus strand of VWYK01027718.1, from coordinate 55,125 downwards.
CTGTTTTTCCCTCAGTGAATTCGCTTTTCCTCCTTTTACTCAGTGGGGAAAAAAAATGTTTGCTGTTTTTCTGTAGTCCTGGGAAAGTTCAGTTATTGTTAACAAAATCACACCCTCAAAATAAAGAAATTACTAAATCTACTGTGCAGTATGCAACTTAACATTTACTTATCAGGAAACTCTGTTGGAGCTTCTTCAAACGAATGGCAGATGATCGGGACATAAGATTTGAACTTAGGCACACCAATTTCCTTTTACATATCAGCATCCTTTTGCAAACTTGGACCTTGAAAAAAATGGATTCTCAGTCCAAATGGATAGAAGGTCCTCCTGTGCATGTTTATACTTCCAAATAACTTGGGAAGTTCAGCCCGAAGTCATGTAAACAGTTGTAACACTTTTACATTTGTCACACAACTCATGACTTTTTCAAGTCTTTGATCCTGCAAACTGAACATACAGCACATTGGCACTGCAACTGAAGTTAGAGAATTACACATGTGAAAGCATTAAGGAGCATTCATAGGGTCAGGGCACTTGCTTAGGGGTGTCTTAAGGTAAAAAGACACAGTGTCATCTCTGCGTGAACAAAATCTTTATCACTGCTTCTCTCATTTTTGGTGAAAGGAGCAGCAAGTTTAGTCAATAACCATCAAATAATAATACTAATAGGAATTATTGATATTGTTGTTGTTATTATGCTTCTTAAATCTAAAAAAAACACACATAAGAGGTGAATCCAAGCAAGCCTCAGAAAGGCCTTTAAATGTGACCATGTTCTTTAAACACTATGCTTTATGTATGGCCACATTAGTTAACTGTAAAGAAAAATGTTAAATTAGCATTGAGTATCTTACACACTTGGCCTATTCTTTCATCTCAGAGAAGTTTGAGCATATACATCATGTAGTAAGCAGCATCTTACTCACTGAGTCTCCAGAAACTGCTGAAGTCACACAAAGACTCTAAAACGGTGTAGCCATTGCCTTTTGAAATTCATTAATAACTTCTAAGTGGTGTTTGGAGTTACCTACTCCCCCACACACAATGAAAAAAATCACCCAGACTGGTCTCAGTCAGCTGGAAGTTAAGGACTGAAGCTCTGTTTACAGCTTGGCACAACATACAAGCAGATATATACACAATAGACAGGAATAGTTACAGCTATATTGTGACGGTTTGGGAGTTCCCCACCCCCCCACACTTGTAAAATGACCCAGACTAGACCTCAGCCGGCTGGAAGTTAAGAGATGAAGCTCTATTTACAGCTTGGCACAATGTACAAGCAGATATATACACTATATACAGGAATATTTACAGAAATATACAAGTTTAAGGTAGTACAGACACACAACATCCCTCCCAGAAATCAGAGACCCCAGGAGGGGCTCCCAACCACCCTTCCACCTTCTCCCCACCCCTACACCTTACCCCAAGGTTTGCCTTACGCGCAAGGAGGATCGGCTGGGGAGGATTAGAAGATAAGTGGTTAGTGAAGTTATTCAACAGAGAGGAGAAACCAGAGCTGCTAGAGAGCCCAAGACCCAAGTGCCTCATGACCCAGACTGCCCGCTCGAGACACTCTCTTATCTTTTTGTAAACATTGTAGCAAGCCTATGAGTGAAGTAGAGATCACCATTGTTTTACCTTCACAGCCTATAGTATAATTTTCTCCACTAAAATATTCCAATTAGCTCAAACCAACACATATATACAGAAATATGTAAGGTAATACAGAAACATGATTCCCTTCCAGAAATCAGAGTCCCCAGGAGGGGCTCCCAAACAACCTTTCACCTTCTTTCCACCCCTCTACCTTACTCCAGAACTATAATGGAAGTGACCTGGTTTTAAAGGACAGTTGTCATCAGTGACCTTCCTAAGTGTCTGGTCACAGAGTTTCCCTGTTTAAGTCTTTATTTTTCAAGTTTTACAGTATGTGCTTCAGAGCAATGCCTCTAGTAGCTTTTTGTCAGTTGCTCCTCCAACATCTTCTTCACTGGCTCCCTCAAAGATGCTCAGATCTCAATCACATCTGAGATACCAGCTTCTGGTCAAACTCCAGCCTCTAACAAGAGCTATGGAAATGGAAGGGGGAAACCACCACTGTCACTATGTGATGAGACAAAGAGGAAGTGTGCTTGCACTGTCTTAGGCCCACATAGGATAACAGTTGTAACATTGCTGTGCAGCCTTTGTTCTGTCCTCTAACCTATAGATAGGTATGGCTCAAAAAAACATGTGGAAGAAACATGGATCCAGAGGAAAAAAGGTCTAATGGGCAAGCAAGAAATTTGGCAGGGAGTGTTTCTCTTGCTAGGAGAACATAAAGAAAATACTATAATCTATGGTGTCTGAGAAGGTCTGGGAAATGACACAGAACAGCACTAAATAGCACGGAACAGCACTAAATAGCACAAAGCTTTAAATGTGGATATGTAGGATCATTAAATTGTCCATATAACGTATAAATCCAGCATAGATTTTCCATCACAAATCCTACCTAACATTCAACCTCTGGAAATGCAGGAGCTCTCAGCTTGCTTCCTTTACTCAGGCAATTCAGTGAAAAGTTTCACTGATCATGATGACAATATCTGGCAAGACTGAAATCTCAAGACAGTCTGGCAAAGCCCGGCCAAAAAAAATACTGTGGGCTACTTCTTAAGCATGGTGTGGTTTGAAGGAGAGAGACAAAACTGCCTGTGAGATTCATCCATAACACAGCTTAGCACCAACTGGACTCAAGGTCAGAAAACAGATGACTCCACCGGTGTGCAACAGGACAAAACTCTCTTACAAACTCTGGTGTGGCTTGTGAAAACTTTTAGGAGCCAAAATAAGGTCACCTACTTTTTCTTTCTGGAAAATAATTAAAACAATAAAAAAACTCAGTCAAAGGTTTTGGACTTGTGATCTAAACCTCCTGGGGCTGACTTTAAACCATACCCTAAGTTTTCCCATTCATCTGCTGGTGGTTGCTCTAGGCATCCTTACCAAAGGCAATTAGCAGCATAGCCTTTATCCACTCTCTGGGAACCTTAATGTGCTCCCTTGCACTGTGAGCATGGGCCTCACGTCATCCCTCCTCCACATCACTGTATAGATGTGTAAGGAGGAAAGTACAGCTGCTGTTGTTTTGTTGTGTGGTTTGTTGTTTTTATAAAGTAACCTGATATCCAGGCAGAACTTCCCATTAGAAAGAGTAGAGGGGAGATTTCCCAGAGAGATGGGATAGGGAGGAGAGAATATCTGCCTCAGAAGCAATCCTGTTAAAAATCCTATGGCTGGGAGTTTCCAAAGAAATTAAGCAATAAATCTAGGTGAAAGTCAGAGGAAGTGAGTGAGAATGGAATTACCTATCAGTTCTTCTTGGGAGTCTGGGCTAGACTTAAAAAAAAATAAAAATAAATTTTAAAAAACCCACAAAAAATGATTGAAATAATGTCCTATGTGAAATTGCCAGAAACATTTTGTGTATTCTAGATATTTGAAAGAATTTGTTTTATTACCAGAAGCAACATTCTAACACTAAACTAAAACCTTATCCCAGTCTTTGGGAGTTTTGAATTGGATCCAGTTTTGTGGTTTGGAGCTGTCTCAAGCCGAACAGCTTGGACTGGGAAAGGGACCAATAGAATGTCTATGGCCAGGAGAAACAAAGACAAGTGAGAGGTACACAGTGTAGTGGGTGCACATCACCTACAAACTCGTGACATCTTATGCTAATGGAAGGAAGGATGGGTTCCCATCCTTTTTCCTCCAAAGAGCTTTCTGTCTGCTTCCCTGCACTCCTAGAACCAGCCACGGGTTCCCTAAGTTCAGTGAACGACCTCAACATCCTGTTCCAGTCGAGGGCTACTGGAATTGAAAGTGTTCCTTGGTCAAAACTTGCACAAAAGTTGTATTTTTAGAAAGGTCAACATTAACTGGGAGTAATTCAGTGTAAATATGCAAGAATGTTATTGCAATTATTTAATGACATCAGTTAAGCTGTGCCTAAAAAATAAACCCCAAGAAACTAGGGTACAGTAAACATCTGTGCTGAGTTGACAAAGAAGTTGTTCAGGAGTGGTAATATGCAGTTCCTACTGGCCTGACCAGGCTTTTATTCAAATACAGTCCTACTTCCTTCACTGGAGTTGCTGCTGTCGTCAAAGGAAGCTCCAAATACTAAAACCAGAAGCCTGAGCCTTCCCCAGGGAAGTTCATCAGCGGCATGATGCGATCAGCATTGGTTTACATAACCTATTTTGCATGCAAAAAAAGTGTGCTGAAGATGTTGCTGACTCCTCGATGCTTCATTTTGAATGTCAGGTCCAGCTCCCAACTTTATGGCTTTTTTTCCCTTCCGTCTGCTTTGTCAAAGCCCTGTTGCACTCTTCTGCAAAGAGCTTGTTGCTGCTGGAGTTTGTCTTTCTCCTACACAAGCAAAAGCAGCAGCCTTCACGGCTGCCCTGAGTATTAAGGCTGCAGCTGCAGGTAGCCTTGTTGCCAATACTGGCCCTGCTTTCCCTGCTTGTCAACCAGTGAATGTCAACACAGTGTTGGACAACTACTTTGACTAAGTTGAGGAGACAGAGTGATTGATGTTTGGCATTCCCTGCTCTTCCTAGCAAACTCAGGCAAAGGAGATATTCTGCAAAAAAACAAAACAAAACCCCCGAAACCCCAAACAAAGTCTTCTGAACTATCTCTGCATGAGTCAGCCTGGGGACAGTATAACTGTACCTACTCAGCACTCTGTCCAGGCTGACTTTGTGGAGTGCTGCATCAGCGATGAGATGCTAATGTTTCCAGAAGCAATGGTTTGGTACCATCAGGGAAGATCAGTAAGCTGAGGAACACATTGCCATAGGCACTCTATACCATACTACATGCAGCTTTACTTTGAACTGGACATAGCCCTGTGTCCCAAACCAAACATTCCTAATGTGAATAGCAAAATCCTCATTCAACCTGCCAAACTTCTGACACTTAACAGAAGTCCTTAACTTCAGGGAACAGAATGTACCCAAGCTCCATACTTTGATACCTGAGCTTAAGCTACAGTGATGTGAATCTTACCATGCTTCATGGACCTACTCTTACCCAAGACAGGTTCTGCTAATACTCTCAATATATCACATTAACTTGCTGTTTGTTTTTACACTTGACCTTCTCCTTGTCTTGTAACTAACATTCTTAACATAAAAATAACAAACCAGATGAAAAAGTATGTCTCCATTACATTGGACACTCCTATATCTGAAGGGACTGTCAGTAACAAAGCTTTCCAAGCAGAAAAAAAGAGAATGTCTTAAGACTTCCCTTTTTGTTGCTCATTAAGACTTCTGACAAGTTGTTTTTTTTTTCCCTTTAATATCCTTTTTTCCTTCCACTGTCTAGCATTTCTCAATAATTTTTCTAAGTAAAGCATGTGTGTCTCAAATATGACAATATTTGACATATGACAATGCATCTTGTGTTTTTGTTATTTCATTGTTATTGTTGGGGCTTTTTTAGTATGTTGCGTGTGTGTGTGTGTGTGTGTGTGTGTGTGTGTGTTCAAGTCAGCAGAATTTTCTTCTCTATTTTCTGTTATTACAATAACTACAGAAAAACAGAGCAGCTAATGAGACACATCTGTCACTCCTTCCCATCAAAGAGTAAGCTGAGCTGTGGAGATTGAGCAGCTTGGGCTGTACAGAGCACTTCAGAACATACTTCAGAAGCTGTGTGGCACAATTACTGAACCAGCTGCCAACTAAAGAGCTAAGAGGTGGCTTTTAGCACCTCCACAACAGAAAGGCCATGGGCAGGCTCCAACAGAGGAGAAAACCACTGAAATAGAAGTAATGCTGCACAGCCCTTTTCTCTCATGGATTTCTTCTACCTAGCTTTTCTTTGGCAAAGGACAAATTCCTTCACCCTTCTTTGTTCTATGCTCTGACCCCACAGATGTGTATTGTTCTCTCATCTCTGCCTCATGATGCTTCTTGCAGCAGGAGTCCTGAGTAGCAGCAGCCTTGCAATACTCATGTTCAAATGTCTGTTTGAAAAGCAGCAACTCTTCCAAACTATGTAAATAATCCACAGCTTAGCTGTTGAGCATTTGATCTCTGACCAAGACCCTTGTTGCTGTTGTCTAGTTCATTTTGTACTGTTAGTATAGCTGGATTCTCTTGGATATAAGTCTTGCTGTCTCACTCTTTGCCAAGAATCACAGAGACTGAGGCCCTGGTGGTATAAGTTCTACTCTGCAGGTTCCAATTTTCTCCTTTTCCCTTAATTTTTGTTTCCATCTTCCAATCTCTGACCAATCTGCACAGTCTTGCCTTCAAAAGCTCACAGGTTAGGATGCTCTGAGTTAGCTGGGCTGTGCTGATTAATTTTGGGCAGGAGCTAGCCTGCTGTGAAAGTTCTCAGCTGTTTGGGAGAATTCTGCTAGTCTTATATCTTTCAATATTAAATCTCCTGGTTGAGTTTCTCTTTTGATTCTTAGAACCACAAATGCCACAGATGTCTTCAGATCAGAAAGTTGTGCTTGTCTGTCGAAGGTTTTGTTCCTTCAGTGTTCAGGCTAGGGACCTCCCTTTGAGTAGTGGGCTCCTGAGTACTCCATCAAACATTAGGTCACGGAGGCACTTGCCCTTCACTTTTTGCACAGCTTAGAGCAAAGCTCCGTGGTGTGGTTTGATGTTTTCCTCTCTTGCCCACCAGATGGCAGACTGCTGTCGTGAGAACTGCAGTGCAGGAGGCTCAGCCAAGGCTTTCTGCCTGTAACAAAGCAAATTAACTTGCTCTGCAGAAATACAATGCGTTATTTTGCTCGATGAGATGATCTACCGTTTTAGAATCTTGTCTTCTCTCTCTTCCTACCTTCCTCTTGTTGCTTCCTCTCTCAGCCCTAAGATGACCTGTGTCCATGAGACTTCAAGGTAGGCTTCCTGCAGAACTTGAACTTCACTGGGTGATGCTTGAAGAACATATTTTGATAGCTCTGCCATTTAGCTTGAGGGCCAGACCACTTCATCTTAGGTAAAGGAAAAATAATTTCACTATTTGGAGACTCACCTTTGCTTTTCTTCAGGTGGGAATGTCCCACTCCTTTGCTTCTGTCAAGCCAGTGCAATCTATCTCCCAGACAGAATTAACTGTAAGGCATAATCATCTCTTCAGCAATGTGTTCTACTTGAACAATTCAAAACCTAGTATGTCAGAATTCGTATGGCTTATTTCTCATGGCCAAGAGCCTTGATCCCACCCTGCTTTTCCCCTGGGTCACTGCAGCTTCATTTCAAAGCAAGTGGCAAGCCAGGGACCTGCAGTACTATTGGCAGAGATATGCTCATTTTGAATTGACTTCAAATAAAGTTTCAGCTGAGTTCAGCAAAACAAACATTCTAATTTGGGAACATCAACACTAATCATTTCAGTCAAAAATGTTAAAACAAAAGGAGTCAACTTTCAAAAATATTATTTGAAAAAATGATAAAATACAAGCGACTCCTCTGGAATGGAAATTGTGATGCACAGTCTATGCTATCTACAGGGAAATGGAATCAGTGTGTGAATGAGGTAGAAAAAGACCTTCAGAGTGAAAATCAAGGGAAGGAATACTAAAGAGCCTTGCTGTTCAAGCCCTCCGCCACTCAGGGTCAAACAGGGAGAACATCAAAGGCAGCAGCTGATTGTGCACAATGTCACATGAGAAGCTGACATCAGCAGCCATGCTTTTATTAATCTCTGGCCCTTATATAGTCATTGACCACCACCACATGACCCCTTGAATTTACTGGGTTTTTTTTTGGTTTTTTGTTTTTTTTCCCAAGTGAATAATAATTGTTGAGCAGCTTAGGAGAGATGTAATAACCCTCTCTCATCCTTACAAGTCTGCCAGCCAGGCAGAAATCAATGGACAGGAAAGCGTTGGTTATTGATTGCTCCATACAGCACTCTAATCCTTGGTCTTTCCAAATTGTCATCTTTGGACTCACCGCTTGTATTTTCTTGGTGATGAAGACCTTGGAAAGGTAGGCTGCCCTCCAGCAGCACGTGTGGGTTAACACTGGAGCAAATACCCACCTGCAACTCAGGGAGGAGCCTTTGCCAGAGCAGATGGTTGCCCAAAGGAGACTATGACCCTGATGGAAGCCCATGCTGGAGCAGGCTTCTGGCTAGACCTATGAACTCATGAAGAGATGGGCCCATGCTGGAATAGGTTTGCTGTCAGGACTGGTGACATCCATGATGGAGCAGTCTGGTCTTTAAGGACTATGCCCCATGGTAAGGACCCATGTTGGAGCAATTCATGAAGGATTGTTTCCTATGGCAAGGACTAAGATTGAACAAGTCCATGGAGTCTGTCTCCCAATGGACAGATCCCATGTTGGAGCAGGGGAAGAGTGTGAAGAAGGAGCAGCAGAAACAATGTTGATGAACTCAGCACAGCTCTCATTCCATGTCCCCCCATGTGCCACTTGGTCTGTGGAGAAGGGGAATAAATATAAGCCCTGGAAGAGGGGAGGGGAGAAAAGTATTCTAAAATTTAGGTTTGTTTCTCATTATCCAACTCCAATCTGATTGGAAATAAATTAATCTAATTTCCCCCAAGTTGAGCCTTTCTTGCCCATGACAGTAATTGGTGAAAAATCTCTCCCTGCCTTTATCTCAACCCATAGCCTTTCATTGTATTTTCTCCCTCCTGTCCAAATGAGGAACAAAGTGGTAGGGCTTTGATTGTTACGTAGCACCCATCACAACAAGTTACTTTGCTTCTACTACAGGATTTTCCCCAGCAAGCTCTGGAGAAGAGCAGTGGTTGTGGAAAGGACAAGATGCCATTGTTAGCTTTCCTTCAAAGTATCTGAATTTATGAGAAGGGGTTTTGTTTGTTTGGGTTTTTTTTTTTTTCCGTGTCACCTTAAATAACCTTTCCTTCCTGTTCTTCTTTCTGATCACTGGGGACTTAAGTGTATTCAAGTCATGGAGAGCTGAAAGAATGAATGTGATTATAATATCATGTCTCCTGTGTCTCGAGCACAAGCAGCAAGCTTCCTTCTGAGCAAGGTTATTATTTTCAGGGTGGGGACAGATAGGGACAGATATCATTTTCTTGCACAGAGGACTTGTCAGGCTCACTGAAAACCCCTGCATTCCTGTAATCCCTAGGCTCCAGCTCTGCACAAACTGCTTGTCTTTGCCATTTCCCCATGCTACTGCAATGCAGTCTGCTTTCTGCTTTCCCTCTGTACCTCCCCGAGCCCAAGGAAAGTAAGACTGTGTAGGACACATGACACTGGTAGGACTGGTCATCACAGTAGGCAGCACACACTGCTGTGAAGAAACACATCTTTTGCCTGTTTGCCAGCCTGACTTTCCAGTGAACCCTTGGCCAATCAAGGTAACTGTGAGAAAGAACCCCTCAACTCCACTTGAGAGGATGCACCAGCTCACAGGGTAGCGGGGTACCCCTACCTGGGTGGGGGAAGCAAAGCTGGACTAAGAGCTAAGAACCACTGATGCCAGCTTGAGTGGGAGGAGGAAACAGTGTGCTAAATGAAGCAGTGAATTAAGAGAAGAAGGGTGAAAGGAGCAACTGTTAACTTCTGCTCAAAGAAATGTCAAACAGAGTTGTAGGGCTTCATCCAACACAGTGGGTAGTAGAGGTTTCAGTCCTTGCAGCCATCAGCTGTATCTATGGTACTGAACGTGGTAATTTCCCTGCAGCTGAAGAAGCCAACCTCCAGACCTTGCTGCTTTTGATAACATAAGAAGAAAATGTATTTGCAATAGGATTTAGAGGAAAAAATGCTTGAACACAAAGAAGAGTGATCATCTCTTTGATCTCAGGCCAGTCTGAAGTGTAGGCTCTCATGCAGGTCCATGTTGAGATCTAGTTTTGACCACTGAAAGGCACTAAACTCTGAAAAACAACTAAACTCTGACAAGCTTAGGAAATGAGGTAGTCTCGATGATGCATTGGTGTCATCAGATTGGTAGAGTATCCAGAACAGTAAATTAAATACTAACATTTGAGACAGAAAGGACTATGAAACCTGATTTCAGAGATCTAATGTGGTGGCTAAATTAATGACTTAATTTTACAACTAGGAAGACTCCACTGGATAACCTCATTTTATCTGAGCTTCCAAGTGCAGGCACCACTCGCTCAGGCTAATTATTTGCAGACACATTCGGGCAATGCTGTAGCATTTTTTGTAGTGGATAGGTGGCCACTCAGCAGCACAGGAATTCCTATCCCATGGGAAGAGTACTGGATCCACACCATCATGGCTGTACCTCAGAGGTAAAGTCATTGGAGCACTGAGATGTTGATTCACATTTAGAGTACTGTATTATATCATTGATGGATGTTAATAGTTATTAATGCCATGTTTATCTGGAAGGGAGATATCTTGATATTTACCTTCAAGTAATTTTTGGCAAGAGCCTGTTGAGTTATGTACAGTTGACATGGCATGAAATTAAGTATTTGGCATTTGGATGCTGATTGAAACATAGTACCCCAGGTGCCATCCTAGTTTTTTCCCAGTGTGACTCAAATTTTGAGAGGAAGAAGACTGAAAATGTGTCAAAGAATAATCATATCCTTAATTTTCGACATTATTGTGAACATTAATCGGTAAACTACATTGTACTGGGCATACAAAAACCACTTTCAGACTTGCAGAGAGCATAAATTGCCTAAAGATGTTAAGTTAGTAAGATAAATTTGCATCTCAGCTAAAGGGAATCAAAATAATGTAAATACTAACACTTCCCTCTGTGGATTTTACCTTTAATGAGTAGATATTCCAAATTTCTCTTTCCCTCTGTAGGCTGAGGAATATGCATTGCCACACAGCTTTATATTGTTCTTGTCAGCTTCATATTGTTCTTGTCGGATGGTCAGCCTGAAAGCTGTTCTAACATGGATTATAGTGAAGTTAAATTAAGTTTTATATTTGAGAATGTATTTCGTCTGGTTGTTTGTTAGGTTTTTTTGTTTGTTTGTTTGTTTGTTTTGTTTTATTTGTTTGTTTTGTTTCGCCAAATTTATCTTTCTAGAATGAAGCCAACCAAAGAGAAAGAAAAAAAAGTTAATGTAGCAGAAAATACTTTGCATTGTAACATCCCTAATGTAGTAATCTAGACCACAGCTCAAATGCTAATCCAGACATTTACCATCCCAAGGGGGAAAATAGGGCAATACTACAGAAATACTACAGAAACCTCCCAAGTTACCCAGGGAGGCTGTGGCTGTTCCCTCCCTGGAGGTGTTCAAGGCCAGGTTGGAGGAGGCCTTGAGTGACCTGTACTAGTGGGAGGTGTCCCTGTCTGGCAGGGGGTTGGAACTAAATGATCCTTGAGGTCCCTTCCAATCTTACCATTCTATGATTCTATGATAAATAGTGGTGAAAGTCTTACAAAGGAGAGAGTATAGAGTTGCTCTGGGCTTTGAAACTGTTGCTTTTTATGCTATTTTAGATTATAAATATCCAAGCCAAAACAGTAATTTATCACTGTGCTGCTCCAAGGTGTGATATCAAAATGTATCAATGTCCTGCTGCAACTTTCTCATTCCTGAAACTCGGGTCAGTTCCATGTTTGGCAATGAACACCTTTATGTTTCATGGCTAACAATAAAAAACCCTCCATATTTCTGTTCCATGGTCATTTTGAAATGTTGGGCATGCAAAGTCATATATCAATACAAAATGCATTTTGGTATTCCCTATGGAAAGGAATTGCCTTTTAAATTCCAGAGAATTTCTATTTGAAATGCAGTGGAAGAAACCCAGCAAAGTCTCCACAGCAAAGAGATTAGCTACTGCAGTTTGCCTTTGACATCCTTCTTGAAAAGTCAAAGTCTGACCTTCAGGACTGTATTTTTCCTGTGCTGTTTCCTTGATGTGCATTCACACCACTTGCTTTCCTCTGCCAGTATGATCAAAGGTTAATAATGGTGCTGTTAGCAAGAGATAATTAGTTGGGTTTGGGTTAGGGTTATTTTGCTTTGGTTTTTTGCTTCCGACAATTGTTCTAATTTTGGCCATTTTGCACTTTCTCTTTAGCTTAAAAACAAGGAAGAGAAAAGCCCAAAGCATTTTTCATTTTACATGAATGTGGAGTCCTAGAGATTGTCGCTTAAAATCAGTATGCTGGAAGAAAGAGAGCGAAGGTAGGAAGGGAAATAATGAAATCATCCAGAGGTAGAAAGGGAAATAATGAAATCACCCAAAGAGAGAGGCACATGGCAAGGCATAGTGAAGATCTTGCATTTAAACCCACAGGGGAGGGGAGAAGGAAGGAATTTGGAGTGCTCTGGAACATATGTTATAAAGACACATTTATTTTGGGCAGTTATGACTGGCCCTTTGCTGAGTAATAGGATAGGAGGGAAAACAGATTTCTCCTGGCTCTGTGGTGTTGACAGGTAGCAGTTACACTTACTGGAGATGTATGATCTGCAGCTGAAAGCCAAATTTTTCAAGGATCTACTTACAACTGAGCAAAAAGTCCCAAGTCTAAGTCCTGACTCCTTGTTATTTATTGTATAATTTTTGTTCCTTATGCAAAATCGGAAGTTTGGTTCTTTATTATAATTGCAATAGACCACTGGTTTGATCAACAACCACATGGGCTGCACAATGACAGTCTCAAAGCTATTGAGTGTCTTGGTCCCAGACTGACAAAATCCAATGGAGTCCTTACTGCCAGAACGCTTATTTCCCTGAAATGCTGCTACTGCACATCAGGTGTTTGCTGGTTTGGAATCAGCAGCCTTCAGGAAAAAAATGTCAGGAAGAGTGGGATGGAAGCCTAGTGACTGAAAGCACTTCATATAACAGCACTCACTGTGATTTCAGGACTCAGGGAGGTGATCTACCCCCAACCAGTGACTTGATCACTCCATAACATATACAACTTGCTGTATGAGATGGAAAGCATGGAAATTTTGTGGGTTTGTTTTGTTTTGGGTTTTTTTGGCAGTTTCTGATTTGCTACCCAGAAAACTTAATGAAGAGTGCTATGAAATCATTACTGAAAGCATTTCGGCCTGGACTGACTGTAAAACACAGCTGTGTAGTGCTGGAGACAAACTGCTGAACTGTCCGTGAAGTACAAGGACAGACAGATGTTGGCCTAAGGACCTGCAGCAAACTAGCAGTGGGGTAAATGAAATCTGATTTGTGGAGGTATTATTCACAAAGATAAGAATTTCTAACTGTCTTAGAGACATGTTTAATTACAAAAACATGAGTAGGAATGAACAGCTTCAATGAGGACTCAGCCAGCATAGGAGAAGAGGTTCCCATGTCACAGGGTTGAGACATCATAGGTGTCTACATCTATCTATCTAGGTGAATCTACTGGAAATGGAGGAAAAAGTCACACAAATAGGGCAACAAAGGCAAAGGAAAACTTTTTTTCTAGAGTTCCTGGAGGGTTTCATTGTACAGACTTTATGCTTCCACTTCCAAAAAGAGAAGGGCTTCAATCAGCCGATGTGAACATTAAAAATAATTTGATTCTAACCTCTGATCTAGTCCTGCCTGAAAAGTGAGGGTCAGACTGGCTTCCAGAAGACGAAACTGACAAAGAACTTTGAATTGAGTCAATCATTACTGCACCAGTATTAACTAACTAGCAGCACTGAGAAACGTAGTAAAAATTGTGACTAGACTGAGTAGGTTATGAGTTGTGCCACAGATGTAATCAGCCTCCTAATAAAGGTACACACAGCTAAGCCACAGACAAGTAAATGCTTGCTTGAAGGCAGTGGAGTTGAAAATCATTAGCAGGCGCAGGCCAGCATAACTGTGCCTGTCATTACCAGACTGTCATACCAGACTGTCAATACCAGTCATTATGGCAATTTCACAAAATGAGCTTAAACTAGAAAGGAAGGGTGCACAATCCACAATCACAACTCTTTTTGTTTTCTTTTTCTTCTTTTTTCCTTTTTCTTTCTGCCTCATTGTGTTTGCAGTAGCTAAGCCTGGCTAAGGAAACTTCCTCTTCTACAAAGGACGAAGACCACAAGCAGGTTTTCACAGCTGAGTGATGCCTCACTGTGACGTTCAATGCCTGCAGGATATGCTACATAAGCTAATTCATAACTCATTAACACATCTCAGTCCAGCAATCTGCCCAGTCATCCTGCTATGAGGTAAACAAAATCAGAATTTGCTGGAGTGAGCTGCTGCAGCGAAATCCATTGCCAGCCATGTGTGTGTAGCAAATACTCTGAGCTACAGTTCCTGCTGCACTGCTTTGGGTTGTTTTCCTGGAATGTAACTTGAGTGGATTTCTGCAGAATTCATCTCTAGAGGCAGTTGTACAATGGGAGGCCTTTGCATGTTACACTGTTTTAAGAAGGAGCTTTAAACTCTATTATTTTAATGTTTCTTTCATAATTTTCCCTTATCACTTTAACTGCAGTGTCTAACAAGACGTACATAAGAGAAATGAAAAGAGAAAAAGCAGGGAAAACCTATCTTATGGACACCTGAAGGGAGCCTCCTAATGGAGTTTACCTTTAAAGAGATTGGAAGTGTTTGAGTGGTCCTGCTTTGCAGGAGGGTGGGACCAAATGATGTCTGGAGGTCCCTTCTAACCCCTTGTGTTCTATAATTAAAGGGCTGCAATGCAGCCAGCAAGTATGTACATAAACTAAAAGCTCAGGATGCATTCTGGGCACTGGAAAGCAGGAAGATGAGAAGGTCCAGGAGGCTTCCAACTTGCATTTGCCTCTACTCGCTCATCTCCACCATAAAAGTTCCAGTGGGAAGTGGAAATGTGGAGCGAGACAGATTCAGTGTCACTGGACCTTCAGTGGGAGGAATCCAGGGACAGAAAGCAGGATGAAAGAATGCTTGCACCCATGGAAGTGCAAGTTCCTGGGGGTGGGGACACAGGGGTTTAGAGGAAGCTGCTGAAAAAGATTGGGTATGGTGACCCAGATTGTTACAAGCAAGAAACATGAGAGAGACCAAGAAACTTTGAGAACCACATCCATCTTTACTAAGACAGCGCTTTCAGTCACTGTCCTGAGCCAATGAGACCCAGGGACCCTGGGTCCATGCGACCCAGGTCAGTCACCAACAGTCACAGCAGCAGCAGTTGACTTTAAAGCTCTGTCTGGGTACCAGCTTCTATTTCATAAGACCTAGGGTGTACCTGGGGTCTTTTTTATTTTTTTTTATTGTCAATCCCTGTTGCTTCTGCTCATTTAAGAGCCAGAGAGAGAAAGAAGGCACATTTCTCAACTATTTTCTGCTGCCAGTCACTGAGTATGTTAACTGAGTGTATAAGATCTTTGATTTGCAGTACTGTTACACAAACACTTGAGGATGCTGAGTCTAAGCAGTCTGACCTTCTATGGGAAGCAATAATTCTTATTGTGGTTACTCTTGTCAATCAGTCTTCATTACAGAGCACAACAGTGTTTTGGACTAAAGTAAGTATTGCTGCTGGGGCCTGAGAAATTAGTAGGTCTTAGGGGGCAGCTCAAAAGCTTTTACTCAGAGTCCATAGAATTAAAAACAAAAATTTCCTGGTAATGTCTTATCATCTTCAGATGTGCCCTGTCCTCAGCTTTTGCAGAGGCTGAAGGTAAGAGTGTGGCAGAGCAATTAGTAGTGAATCAATTGCTGATGTGTTGATAATTGAGATCTCTCTGTAGTAAAACTTCATTGTCCCTCTCCAGGGCATTGCTCTGTTGTACCTTTAAGACCCTGGAAGTGCACTTGTGCTCATGTTTCCCTTCTGTATTCTAGAGGGAACAGAACCAGGGAGACACTAAGAAAAAAGGACATTTAAATGCTTTGATATCTGTGTCTGCAAAGCCAGGATAGAGAGAGCTCAGTTAAAAAGATCCACATCTCATTTACTGTGTTTTAAGCACATGGGCCAGACATGTCCATCAAAGGGACCTGGTGGGTGATAAATAGTGTAGTTATGTGTATTCCTTCTCCTTTTGCATTTATCATATGGAACTGACAGGTAGTGTCCATCAAGTAGGTCCAACAGCAGTTTGTAATTATAAAGCCCCCTTAATCGACACAGTGGAGTCTTGTTCTTTCCAAAGTTGCCAATACTGAATTGTTCTTTTGGTTTTTTTTCCTAACAGAAACAAAGTGTTGTTTGTTGCCAGTGTTGTTCATTGTTACTGGTACAAAGCTCATCTCAGCACTCTGACAGCTTTTGCAGTGTTAGCACAGGTTTTCATGTAACTGGTATTTGGTTGCATAAGGCAAAAGTCACAGTTGCAGTAGGAACAGTGAAGTTTGTAAAACACAGAGTTCTCTGGCATACAGCCCCCTCTGACCTCCTTTATAAATTGTAGCCTCACCTAATGGAGCTTTTTTCTGAATCTAAATGGAATGGTCAAAGACATTTCCAGGGTAGAGATTATGAGATGCTGTGAAGGATTGCACAAGGACTCCTATTCCATTTCAGAGTAATAAAAAGTAGATTACTGGCAAAAGCCAATCATAACCCAGGTATGAATTGGGCTGGAGACATTTGCACACCATTTTTTTGAAGGAGGAAGAGGTTTCATGTTGAGAGGTTAAGGACCACCGTTGGTGTCAGTTGCCACACTTCTGCAGCTGCTCTCATTATCACACTCCTCACATACCTCCCTCTGACAATAAACCAACTACCAATAACACAGAAGTTCCACCCCTGGCAGCCTTACATTCCTCACTTAATGGGACACTGCTGGGAACTCCACTGGCTGTGGTGTACCAATGACTTTATGTAACCCAAGGACTTTTGCTCTTAGAAAGGAATTCAAAGGAAGACTTAAAAATTGTTAGAAATACTGACAGGTGTCTGTCATATTTAAGACGTAAAATGCATCCTACGAGGCTTTTAAAAGTACACAGATGTGAACAATGTGTAGCTAAAAAGGTAAAGGAAGAACATTTCATTTAGAACAACCTGTGTGGGCTGATACTCAAAACCTGAGAATTGTAGTTCTCAGACCCAGGAAGTTCAGAGTGTAAGCTGTATTGAACTGTTGGAGTGGGTCCAGAGGAGTCCACGAAGATGCTCAGAGGGCTGCAGCAGCTCTGCTATGAGGACAGGCTATGAGATTCAGGGCTCTTCAGCCTGGAGAAGAGAAGGCTTCCAGGAGACCTTAGAGTAGCCTTCCAGTATCTGAAGGGGGCTACAGGAAGGCTGGGGAGGAACTATTGACAAGGTGTTGCAATGACAGGACAAGGATTTTTTACAGTGAGGGTGTTGAGACACTGGCACAGGTTACCCAGAGAGGTTGTGGGGCACAGAATTACCAAATGTGATCTTTGATCTTTGATCACATTCAGTGATTCTGTGCCCCACAACCTCCCTGGAGGTGTTCAAGGTCAGATTAGATGAGGCCTTCAGTGACCTGTACTACTGGGAGGTGTCTCTGCCTGTGGTGGAGGGTTGGAATTAGATGATCTTTGAGGTCGCTTCCAACCTTACCATTCCATGATTCTATGATTCTATGATTTTAAAAGTTATCAGTTTTTCATATAGGAATATAAAGTATGGCATCTAAACAACATTAACTCTAGCAACTGTTTAGAAGATTTATTCAAAGCATTTTTTCAGGGAAAATGTATCAATGCCCCAGAAACAGCTTCTTGGAAAACATTTTTACCTGCTCTGGAAGCACAAATATTGAATCTCTTCTATCATCATCAGTAGTGTTTATCATCAATTTGGTGATGAACAATCACTTTAATTTCTGAGTGATCGAGTTCTTGTTTCTATGTCTTATATCAATCCGATATAATTACACCTTCAGGCTGATGGAAATGTGAGTAATTGTCTCTGAAGTAAACCCTATTTATCCAGACATCTAAAATTCTGACATACACAGCATCACTCACAAGAGACTCTGCAATCACAGTAAAATAAACAAATCTGGTCATGATGGTTAAGCAGAGAAATCAAACTTCCAGCTTCATCCTTGTGACTCCTCTTCACTTCCTTAAAACCCTTTTAAATAAGACAAAAAATGTATCAAATAACCAACCTGATAAAAAAAAAAAAAAAAAAAAAAAAAAACCACACAAAAAAAAAAAAAAAAAAAAAAAAAAAAAAAAAAGAAGCTTTCAAACCTCCAAGTAAAATGAAATTACAAGCTAACTTTTCGAACCTAGTCTGTCCTGGTAGGCCTAAGGAGGCCAAAATAGGCTTATACACATCCTGACTTGCCCAGACATGTTTTTCTGCCCTCCCTCCTTCTGTTTTGGGGAGAAACAACCACAGGAAAGAGGATAAAGAACCTGGAGCCACTGAGTCTGAGGACTGTGACTTGCCCAGACTTGATTGCATCCTGTGGTAAACAAGGTACACAGGCTCAGCTGGTGCCTGTCTTGTGCAAGGCCTGTGTTCTGCCCTAAAAAGGGTGAAGCAAGCCTATGGCGTCACCTAATATGGCCAGGTTTGGCTAACTGCCATTCTGATTGGCTATTCTGTGTCCAAAGGCCCATTAGTCTTGGGCTGTATTGATAAAAGGAAATGAACAGGTGACACAACCTGTTCTGCTGTTTGATCTGTGCTCTGCCGTTGCATCTGTGCTTGACTGCTTGTTACAGCTTCATTGTAACCTGAATTGCCTGGAAACTGCCTTCCAAGTGTTTACCAGGCACAGTCTCTAAATGCCTCCACGTGATCAGCCTGTACAGCCAGCATGACGACATGCTGAGACTGCACATCACAAGACATCCTGCCTGCACTTGAAAGCCTCCTGCCAAGAGAGGAAGCCCTGGAGATACACAGATCATCCAGAGGAGACCAGGACCAGGTCAGAGATCGTCTGCCTCCTGTCCCCAGCACCCTGAAGCCTGGGAAGAATCAGAAGTCTCAGTGGCTGACGAAACAGTAACAGAATTCCCTGAAAGCATTTGGGTACTGTCTGAAGCTGTAGCCAGCCCTGCCAGTCAGGAGATATTTTGTGAGTAAATACTTCAAGCCTCTCATAATTCACCATTGCCTTCTGCCATGAGCAGAAAGGAGCTCCTTAAGTCCATCTAGTGGACAAGCAGTACAATTACACAAGCAGTATGTTGACCACAGGAACCTTCTCTTCCAGTTCAATTGAGTTCAATTAATGTCATACTCTTTCTGCCAGTTATTTCTAGATCTAGTTATTCCTTTGTATAAAGTTTCCATGACCATTGCAGAAGAACATAATTACCATTAAAATCAGTAGTCAGGGTGCTGACAGTTCTGAATATTGAATATTAATAAACAATATTAATCCTTGAAAATCACTTCTCCCATCAATCAATTACCCCTCCATAATATAGTCCAAGGCATTTTATTTTAATAACTGGATTTCATAGTGCTGCAGATAGAGTAGAATAAGAAAGAAGTTATAAAAACAAAGTGGTTTCCAGCAATGAGAAATAACTTAAATCTTTTAAGAATGTACTTAATAGGGTCAGCTGAGTGATGGAATTACTGTGGGCACAAAGAGTTCCTTAAAAGTGTTTACTTTTGACAAGTCAAGTGTTTTCGTGAAGACAAATTGTGTCAAGCAGTATGTTCAGCCCACATACTTTTCTGTTCCCTGAGGATATGAGGCCTGGCCTTGATATCCAAATGAGGTCAAGGGAGAATTTCCATCTCTTTGCACTGTCTTGGTGCTTTTAAAAACACAGAAGAGAAAAGGAGGCAGATGGAATGTGAGACACAGAGGAGGATTTCCAACAACTGGGGCCTTTGTGGTTTTGAAGGTTTTCTGATTAGTGCTCCTGGAGCACTAACCAGTCAGCTAGCTAGCTAGCAGCCAGCTAGCTATGTGCCAGCTAGCTAGCGGCCACCCTCTGAGCTCAGGAACTCTCAGAGAGAAATCATGGATTGCCAGAAGAGACTCAGAGCTTTCAGCAGTAACATGAGATTGCCAAGAACATAGCTCTGGATGACATATGTAGGGTTAGTTTAGCAAATGAGTGTTTATAATGCAATGTAGATGTACACACAAAGACACAGCAACCTTTAAGAAAAATAGCTTGCCTCAAGGTGGTATTGCATTTGTGCTCTGTATAGCTGAATGAAATGCAATGTAAACTATCCTATAATGCTTGCATTATAAAATAGCTGAAAAACTTCCTACTCTTATTTTAATATAATTTGCATCATAATAGAGCAATCAGGAAAGTCACCTCCCTGTCCCAAGCACTGAACAATCCAGGGATAATAGCTCTTCCTTGAGTTCAATTTTATGTGCAGTGAAATGTTAGAATTAGGACATAGAACCTATCAAGTAAACCTGTGTCTAAGAACCTATCAAGTAAACAGTCTAAATATATTTTCATTAAATGTACAGGAGGCAATTTACTGCTTTTAAAATCTGCTTTAAGAAAGGTAGGCATGAGCTAAATGAATCCATTGTCTGTGTAATGAAGCTGTCCAACACATTCTTTGGGATAATAAACTAGGACTTCCCTGTGCAAATCATGACACATCCCTCTGGGCAATAATACAGAGACAGCTGAATTAAGAAATGGCTCAGGCAGTAAAATATTTGTCCTTCCCAACCTCTTCCTTTGTTCTGGAAATCGAATTAGAGACTATCTGATTTTCCTGGGCTTCTTCCAGGCAGGTTACAGCAGAGAGCTTTCCCCCTGTTGTTTTTTTTTTTGGTTTGTTTTTTTTTTTTTGCCTTTTAATTGCCTCTTTTTTCTTCTTCCTC
>VWYK01027718.1:0-34431 GCA_013399775.1 Semnornis frantzii | reverse complement strand
TTCCTCCTCTTTCTTCATCTCCTCTAGGGCTGCCTGGGCAGGGGGAGGGAGATATTTCTTAGCAAGGAGAGGCCATGCGTTGGAATTTGGGTTGGATGGCAGCATGCAGAAGTTGTTCCTCTGTGTGGGGGTTGTTTTTTTCTCTTTCTCTCTGATAGCCAGACTACTTTCATCTTTTCAGTGGTAATAATGCGTGCAAGGAATGGCTTTGTTGTTTATCGAAGCAGTTCAACCATAATTTCAAGGAGAGGGTAGGGAAATGGTTTTCTCATATGCTCCTTGATATCATTCCTATGCTAATAATACTGATTGTCATGTTTAGGAAAGGACATATATAGCTATATGGAAAAAGAATAAAAGAAAATTGCATCCAGTAGGGTAGGGAAAGTGGCTAATGAGAGCAATGAAAGCTAAATGCCTGTCTTAGTCTCAGAGTGTGGGAACCAGCAAGACAAAACAAGCCACATGCCTGACTAATTTCTTCCCTGGATACCTGACACAAGAATAAGAGTTGGCTACAGCCCAGTTTATAGGACCAAGTCATAATTTAACTGCATGCCAAGGAAAAAAATCCATTCTGTGCTCACACACACACACGCACAAAACAACATAAAAAAGAAAAAAAAAAAAAACAAAAATGACATCCAGTAAACATCCAGCAAGTGATGACCTCCTCTTCAGCAGCAGCAGTGAGCTATTCTATGGCTGCATCAGCAGGCAAAGGCTTTTAAATATAAAGATGGAGATACTGGAACTATGGGATAACATTTCACTGTTAGGTCACATAAGGAAGTTTGATGGCACGTGGGTGACATGATTTGGGTATTCCTACATCTTTCATCAACTAATTTAAGCAGTATCTGTGGAAGTGAAGGCTGGGGTTGATTTTTCTTAGGTCTAGATGCCTGTCAGGTAGTCACCTTGAACTCCAATACTAGGTGGACAGAAAGGGACTTTTTAGTAGGCAAATAATCTTGATCTGCTTCAATGTCTCCTTGAATTGAATTACTAGGTGTCTTTTTCCTCTCTCTCTTGATCTCACAACGAGATTAGATAAAAAGCCCAGACACAAGTGCCTATGCTGTAAACAAATGAAATCTCACAAAAGAAGGCTGGACCTGACAGAAGAATGATGCAACAACAAGAATTACTCCTGCCACTACTAGTAGCCTTGTCTCCATTGAACTGTTGGAGTGGGTCCAGAGGAGGCCACTAAGATGATCAGAGGGTTATAAGGACAGGCTATGAGATTTGGGACTCTTCAGTCTAGAGAAGAGAAGGCTTCCAGGAGACCTTATAGTAGCCTTCCAGTATCTGAAGGGGGCCTACAGGAAGGCTGGGGAGGGACTATTGACAAAGTCTTGCAATGACAGGACAAGGGGCAATGGATTTAAACTGGAAGAGGGGAGATTGAAACTGGTTGTTAGGAGGAAGTTCTTTGCAGTGAGGGTGGTGAGACACTGGCACAGGTTGTCCAGGGAGGTTGTGGCTGCTCCCTCCCTGGAGGTGTTCAAGGCCAGGTTGGAGGAGGCCTTGAGTGACCTGTACTAGTGGGAGGTGTCCCTGCCTATGGCAGAGGGTTGGAACTGGATGATCTTTGATGTCCCTTCCAACCTTACCATTCTATGATTCTATGATTGCTCCTATGTGGAAGAGTTACAAGTAGCGCTTCTCAGGATGACTTTTTCCTAGATCCAGACAACCATAGCTACCAAAACGAGATGGAGTTTAATGGAGTTTAATGTTTTCTAATTGCTGGAATGAAAGTAAACAAACAAACAAACAATAAAAACAAGGAAAAAAATCCCACCCTGTCTTGACTTGCTAAGCTTCTCCAATATACTTTTTTTTTTTTTTTTGCCTGCAACAAGTCTTTATTTAGACTTGCTGTCACTGTGAAGTCAGAATCTCAATGTTCTCATTTACGAAACTCAACAGGCAGCTGAAGCTAGCACTCATACTTGGAATACAGCTTCACCTCCTGATTGAGTTTGCTTTTACATCTTTGGGGAGGGAGCAGGGAGCAAGGAGAGAACAACTGTGTTAGACATAAAACTGCCATGCAAAAATACTGTTTCTCCAGGTTACCACCTTATCCCAGTGGCTTCATTTGTATCTTTGAGGGGAATTTCACTTCCTCTTGAATAAAAAAAAGGTATTTTAATCATGTTTCAGTTGGCTGTCTCCATTTGTTCCTTCCATAATTATGAGGTCTTATGGTATTTTAGACAGACATCTAAGAGAAGGGTTATGACATGTCTTTATCTGAGAGTGAATAAAGGTGGACCTCAGAATATCAGGTTTTCTATGCTGGTTTGTTGGTTTGTTTTTCCACCAGAAATTCAGATTAATTTCAACTATAAGCTTACAGTATAACATTTTGTAAACCACGTGCCACAGGTTTTTTTCTGTCATCGGTAGGCCCTGGTTACAGGTCAGCAGGGCCATATGTTGCTGACAAGTGACATGTTAGTGTACACTCATCTAGAATCAGGACATCACACATGATCAGGACGAATTCTATGCTAATTCATCTGTAAAAATGCACACTTTCAAAACTGCCTGAGAAAATCAAGTCCCATAATGTCCAGAATATAATTTCATTCTCTATTCATCTGCAAAGAATTTTTCCTCCCTTTCCCTGAGGTTCAGGGAAGGATCCGTGCAAGTGTATTGGTCTTTTAGTATCTACTTCAGCATTTCAATTGAGGTTCGTTTTTTTTTCTTTTTTTTTTTCCATCTCACAATTGGTGTCAGTGAGGTCAACTGTGTTGAATCATTAGAGGATGCCTTTCCTTACCTGCATCCTACACTGGAAGTGTATAACTCCACATCGGGCTGGAAAGGATGAATTCAATAGGAGTATCCTTTTCCAGATCTGAAGGAAAGAAAAATCAGTGTTAGAAATTGCTGATTAAATTTGCTAAAATGAGACAAGGAAATTATGAAGATTGAGCTTTGTCTTCTCTTGATTTTTAGTTTAAGTCTTCAGTGAATGGATAAACATCTGTGCTTGATTTAAATTCATGTCTCTCAGAAGGTATTTCAAAGAGACAGTAACCTCTGTCTGGCTCAGACTGAGGTGAGTGTTCAAAATCCACTTCTCCCTACAGCCAATTCAAATGAACATTGATGAGATCGGAAGCTTATTGGTCCAGAAGAAGTCAAGGATAAGCTTCTCCCTGAAATCTAACAACAGTGAAGGATTCTTAAGGATGCTGTGCTTAACTCCCAGTTCTCTACTATCTTCCATGGATAGGACATGAAAGTGGTACAGAGAAAGCTTTCACTGATAGTAGTTAGATGTCCAGGCTTTGTTTAATATACTTTTATTTGTATTAAGAGGAATGGAAGTCCTGGTAATTTCATTCAGGAAAGCACCACACATTTTTTTAATAGAGTGAAAAATCAACTAGATCCCTTTGAAAAATAGGATTTGTAAAAAGGAGGGGAAAATACCAGTAATAGTAAGTCTGTAAAAAGCAAACTCGTTTCTTGTCATCAGTGTCAGAATAGTAAATCTCAGAAGAACATGGTTAGGAGTATATGATCTATAGGAAGAGTGGGAATGGAAGGCAACCTGAGGTATTCTGTATGGCACTCAAGGGATTACATAGCAAATTGCACAGCACAAGAGACTGTTTCTATTATGTCACTGTCAGTACCTAATAAAAGTTTTTTACTGACTGATTGCAGAGTCAGTTCTTTGCCTCAGAACAGAGGAACTTTAAAAAAAAAAAAAAAAGAAAGAAAGAAAGAAAAAGAAAAAAAGAGGCAGCATTCTGCTTGTCTTGAAGACAATCTCTTTTTCTGTCTGTGGGTTGTAGAAATGTGAACAACTAAATAAAAAAAGAAACTGGAAAAGAGTGAGACAACTTCCTTAGTTCAAGCTACTATTATAACCTGTTACTTGTTTGTGCATTTTTACTTACAGCAATTGCAAAGTGGACAGAGCAAACCTCAGTAAATAAACTCTGAAGTATTTCTTATGGAGCTCTTAACCTGACTTAGCGCTGCAATATCTCACAAGGCATTTGATAATACATGCAAGTGATTATTATGTGTGGAAGGTAAGAAACAAGTATTTTGACAACATGAACCAGATTCCTTTTTCCAAACGAGCCTAACTCTGGTGACACCACTGTGAGTACTTTAATGTATTCACCATAATTCTCATCTCAGAAGAGCTGTTGATGTGGTTCCCTCTCATTAGGAGAGGAAGAAAAAAAAAAAAAAAAAAAGACATTGTTTTCTCTAGGGCAGAAGAGGCAATGGTGAAGGAGGGAAAGACGCTGAGTGCTGCTCACAGTCATGGACCAGCAGTTCTCCTAAACATCACCTGGAAAGTATATGCTGGGACTAGTGTGGTTGTCCTATTTATGAGTTTAGCCTGGAACATTTCCCTGTGCTCCTTGTAACCTGTAAGGAGCAAAGGCAGAAACATCTGACTGCTTCCACTGATAGTCAAAGACTGATCAGCTCCAGGGACAAGTGACGTGACTCAAACAGAATTCACAGACCAACCTCCAAGAGCTTTGGAAACCAGTCTGACAAAAGATTCTGGGAACAAAAACTCTGAAGAAATAATTCCTTTTGCTTTACCAGTTTCTTTCTTCTGTTTCCCTGCCTGTAACTGCACTGTTGTCCTTTATATCAGTTTCTCTTCTGCATGCATCATTGTTCAAGCATTCACAGATACACAACTCAGGTAAATTCATAGAAGAATATTTCATGAGTCTTTTCCTATGCCTTCTGATTTCAACCCTGGCAGGAACATTAGGCTTCATTCTGAGGAATCCAGAGACTTTTGTTCAGAGAACAAGAGAAAAAGCACAAGCAATGCAAACCCTGAATGGATCTCTACACTTCATTGTTTGTGAAAGGATGTACAAATCTTCACTCAGTTGTAATCACAGTACCTTAGAATTTCTGCTTTGAATTACACATGACAAACAGAAATCTGAACATGAATCTTTGAATGTATCCTTGTAAACAATGATAAAAATTAGTAGTGTGATGGTGCATGCCCTTTACTCTGGTTTCATAATTCTTTGGAATCCATTGTTTTCAAATGACCTATTTATCTGCTTTCAGCTAAGCATGCATACAAGACGTTGCAGGCTGGTGCAGTGGTGGGAATGACAAACTCCAAAGCAGAATGATTTTTTTTTCCCCCTTAGATCTAACAAGAGTGTTTGTATCTGCCTGTCCCCGTGACTGACAGATTCACAGATTGCATCAGGTTGCTACTCTCAAAGGTCATCTTGTCCAACCCCCATGCAGTAAGCAGATACTTCCAATTAGATCAAGCTGCCCAGGGCCACATTGAGTCTGATCTTGAACGTCTCCAGAGATGGGGCCTCAACCACACTCCTGGGCAGCCAGTTCCAGTATTTTATCACTCTTGCCCCTTGTCCTATCACTACAAGCCCTTATGAACGGTTCTTCCTCAGCCCTCCTGTAGGCCCCCTTCAGATATTGAAATGTAGCTTGGAACCTCTTCTCCAGGACGAACAGCCCCAATTCTTTCCTCCTGTCTTCACAAAAGCGGTGCTCTGTAGCATAATACCAATAAAGTGCTAGAGGAATGAACAATGGCAGTGTGATACCAAGCTTTAACAAAGGCTTCCTCTCTGTGATGAAGATCACAGAAGAAATTTCCAACCAAAGAATAAATATAACACATATATCAACAGGACTTCAGGGAAGCCGTTCATCATATGGACAGAGTTAATGTTCAAGTAGTCAGTTCGTAACCCTGCAAGAAAAGGTGGCAATAGTACTCCTTTCTAAAAGCCCTTTAGGCTTTTCAGTTTGGAAAGATTCTCCTAAGGACAGATAACTGATTAAAAAGCATCAAAGAGAGCACCGGACTATATAGAGTGAGTTTTCACAGCGGAATGGTAGTTATCATCATCTTCCTAGACTCAGTGCTGGGATCTATATTCTTAAACATATAAATACATAATATGTACCTCCTGGCTACAGTGAACTGCCACATAAGAACTGGATGATGTTGAATGACCAAGCAATAAAACAACAAAATTCAAAGACAATGACTGCATCTGAAGGGGGCCTACAAAAAAAGCTGGGGAGAGACTTTTTAGGCTGTCAGGGAGTGACAGGACTAGGGGGAATGGAGCAAAGCTGGAGGTGAGGAGATTCAGAGTGGATGTGAGGAGGAAGTTCTTCAACATGAGAGTGGTGAGAGCCTGGCATGAGTTGCCCAGGGAGGTGGTTGAGGCCCCATCCCTGGAGGTGCTTAAGGCCAGGCTGGATGAGGCTGTGGGCAGCCTGATCTAGGGTAGGGTGTCCCTGCCCATGGTAGGGGGGGGGTTGGAACTGGCTGATCCTTGTGCTCCCTTCCAACCCTGACTGATTCTAAGATTCTATGATTCTAAGATTCTATGATTCTATGACTATATGACTGTAAAGTAATGCACATGTGTTAAAAAAAAATCAACCAACCAAAAACAAACAAACAAAAAAACCCCCCAAAACCCACACGAAAAAAAAAAATCAAACCCCAAAAAACCCAAAACAAACCCAACCCAAAAAAATCCACCCAAACCTCAAAAAACCACAACCCTGTACAGACTTGTTGATAAACTGTAAATTAGTTCTTTCTATTCAGGAGAGAACTCTTCCACCCACTGTAAATGCTTCCTGAGAAGATCAGATAGGTTTTTCAGCTGGTGTCGAACAGGGAAAGATAGATGTTTTAGCCAAATAAATGCCTCAGGTGCATGACCCCTCCTTCTGGCTTTGTGACCTGACTGATTGTAAAGCAAGACAGCTCAACTCAAAGACAAATAATAAAAAGAAGTGCTTTTGAAGTGACTTTTCTGCCATTCCAGAGAACTGGCTTAACACATGTTTGGATGAGCACCAGAAATGCACAGCAGCTGGGGTTTATGAATCCAGGAGCTAGAGACGCAGAAGCTGCAAGAAAGAGTAGGACCTTTCCCTCTTGGCAGTAACAAACTGTTATCTTGGCTCAAGCTGTATTATGAAATCAGAAGCTGGTGCTCATTTCTAAGCATCTGCTACTGGCCCTGAACAGCAAATTACCCAAATTAATCTTTATTCTGATATTGTGCTGACATTCTTATGTTCAGTGAATCAGACTTTGAAAGCAGCATGGGCAGTTACCTTCAAGCAGTGTAGGTAATTCTGGGAACACTGTCCCAGAACTTCTGCAGTCTTCTCCATTAAGTAATCATTAAGGTAATCAATCTTCAAGCTCTTTTCCCTGAAGTCTGTAATAATCTTTTCATATGCACACATATATTTTTGGATCTCACAGTTTTTTCCTTGTTTTAAAGTGGATTTCATCCATCTTCCCTGGATTTTTTTTTTTTTTCTAAGCACACAAACATGTTGCCATAGCCCCAACAGAAACATTACAGCTGGACTCATTTTACTGTTTTGGAAATGAAATTTTCCCACCATTGTCATGAAATCCCATTTGTTGCAAAACTTTTCAAAGAATGAAATGCTTTAGGAATTAATTGCATGTTTTGAATTCTTATGGAAGGGATACTTAATTGATGTGAGATTTTCGAAGATTAATATTGTTTATTAATATAGAATATTCAGAACTCCCAACACCCCAACCACTGATTTTAATAATACTCAGTTCTTTGCATGGTCATGGAAACGTCATACTGATAATAACACAGGATCTGGAAATAACTAGCAATAATATATAATATTAATTGAACTCAGTTGAACTGGAAGAGAAGGTTCCTGCGGTCAGTGTTCCTCTTGCAGTCACTACCCAGCTTGCCCACTACATGGACTCAAGGAGCTCCTTTCTGCTCATGGCAGAAGGCAATGGTGAATTACAAGAGGCTCGAAGTAGTTAAAAAATTACTTCCTGACTTCTGGGGCTGGCTACAGCTTCAGACAGTACCCAAATGCTTTCAGGGAATTCTGTTACTGTCTTGTCAACTGTTGAGACTTCTGATTCTTCTCAGGCTGCTGGGGAAAGGAGGCAGACAATCTCTGACCTAGTCATGATCTCCTCTGGATGATCTGTGTATCTCCAGGACTTCCCATCTTGGCAGGAGGCTTTCAGGTGCAGGTGTCTTATGATGTGCAATCTCAGCACAGATGTCACACTGGCTGTGCAAGCTGATTGCATGGAGGCGTTTAGAGACTGTTCCTGGTAAACTCAAGGCAGGCAGTTTCCAGGCAATTCAGGATGCAGTAAGGTAGTAGTGAGCAGCGGCACAGATACAAAGGCAGAGCACATTGTGTTACCTGCTCATCTCCTTTTATCAATACAGCCTGAGATGAATGGACCTTTGGACACAGAATAGCCAATCAGAATGGCAGTTAGCCAATCCTGACCATATTAGGTGAAGCCATAGGCTTGCTTTACCCTTTTTTAGGGCAGAGCACAGGCCTTGCAGAAGGATGCAAACAAGTCTGGGTAGGACACAGTCCTTAGACTCAGTGGCTCCAGGTTCTTTGTCCTTTTTTCTACAGTAGCTTCTCCACAAAACAGAAGGAGGGGAAGCAGAAAAAACATGTTTGGGCAAGCCAGAACATGTATAAACCTGTTTTGGCCTTCTGAGACCTACCATGACATGAATCTATGTAGTTATATAAAGCTATGACAAAATAACATCAACTTTAACTTTTGAAATCTTACAACCTGGAAATGTGATTTTACCTGAGGATGGTCTTGATCTGGGCCACATCTCTGCCCTACCTTCATGTGTCAAAAAATGAAAATATGGTGGCCCATCAGTAAAAATCTCCTCAGCTTATCATGAAGACAAGGTCAGCAAAGGAATATGTCACTTGCAAATGCTATCTTCATTTTCTTCAGGACATACAAATGCAGCAAAAACCTGCACAAAGCTGAGTATTTAAGCTGAAGAAAGCCCAGGAAATAAAGTCTCTGCTCATATAAGCTCCCATTTCCACAAATATATCATCCTGTATTGTTACTGTGATAGATGGTAAAAGTTACAGGGTCCACGGACAGGTCATTTACTGAATTACAAGAATTATGAACACACCCAACAGTGAGAGTTTTGACTGATTACACTCTAAAGAAAATTAATCGCTTCACAGATAAGCTGTTTTGTCTGTTATTAATTAACACATTTTAAAGTAAACCAGATTTGGCCCTCATTACAAATATTGTGTTTGTTTGTGTGTGACTTTTGTATCATTTCTTTGCTCTGGTGTATCTGTAAGTATCAAGAAGCTATGTGTATATGGAATCATAGAATCAACCAGGTTGGAAGAGACCTCCAAGAACATCCAGTCCAACCTATCATCCAGCCCTAATATAAATAGCCCTTGTACATAGCTTGGCATAGCACTAAATGAAAGCATGTTAAGGTTTGTCACTCCTTGGCATGACAAACATATCTAGGTTAAGTTCAAGTATAGCAAGGCCTACATACACCAGTTGATCCTTGTGTAAACAGAAGGTCAATGAAACCAGGATGCCAATTTATCTTAGATGAGGAGCTGTTGGTATTTGGATGAGCACTACAGTTCACTGTGATAACCCTTAGAGAAAAGTAACAGTCATAGTCTGCTAACAGGTTTGGCAAGCTTTCTGCATCTTCTTGGTCTAAATGGAATTATGGAAGTCCATTAGTGCAAACATTTATATTTCATACAGAATCGTAGAATCAACCAGGTTGGAAGAGATCTCCAAGCTCATCCAGTCCAACCTAGCACCCAGCCCTAGCCAATCAACCAGACCATGGCACTAAGTGCCCCATCCAGGCTTTTCTTCAACACCTCCAGGGACAGCAACTCCACCTCCTCCCTGGGCAGCCCATTCCAATGCCAATCACTCTCTCTGGCAAGAACTTCCTCCTAACATCCAGCCTAGACCTCCTCTGGCACAACTTGAGACTGTGTCCCCTTGTTCTGTTGCTGCTGGGTGCCTGGGAGAAGAGACCAACCCCACCTGGCTACAGCCTCCTTTCAGGTAGTTGTAGACAGCAATGAGGTCTGGCCTGAGCCTCCTCTTCTGCAGGCTACACACCCCCAGCTCCCTCAGCCTCTCCTCACAGGGCTGTGCTCCAAGCCCCTCACCAGCCTTGCTGCCCTTCTCTGGAGACCTTTTGGTACCTCAATATCTCTCCTGAATTGAGGGGCCCAGAACTGGACACAACACTCAAGGTGTGGCCTGACCAGTGCTGAGTGCAGGGGCAGAATAACCTCCCTTGTCCTGCTGGCCACACTCTTCCTGATCCAGGCCAGGATGCCATTGGCTCTCCTGCCCACCTGGGCACACTGCTGGCTCATGTTCAGCTACTCTCTACCAGCACCCCCAGGTCCCTCTCTACCTGGTTGCTCTCCAGTCACTCTGTCCCCAGCCTGTAGTGCTGCTTGGGGTTGTTATGGCCAAAGTGTGGAACCCTGCCCTTATCCTTGTTAATCTCATCCCATTGGCCTCTGCCCACCCATCCAACCTGTCCAGGTGCCTCTACAGAGCCCTCCTACCCTCCAGCAGATCCACACCTGCTCCTAACTTGATGTCATCTGCAAACTTCCTGATGCTGGACTCAATCCCCTCATCCAGATCATCAATAAAGATATTGAACATCTTTGTATCATCCTTGAAAAACTGTCAAGAATAAATACAAACCCAAGTACAAATTCTATTCTTTTAGTTTATAGTGAGAAAAAAAAACAAAAACCAAAACATATATTTTTAAATATCCATATTCCACAGAAGCACAGGCAGCTGGCTTGTGAAGCCATGGTAAATCCCTATTAAATATCAGGGAGAAGAGTGGCTTACAGAGAGCACCTGGTACAATCATCACTGGTGCACATCACTGGAATTGAGACAGTGCAACTTTGCTCTGGGTCCCACCTTCTGCTTGACTTTAGGCAAAGTGCTGCCTTTCTCTGGAATCTTTCTCTCCTGTCTTCTGTTTCCTTTCAATATATGAAGTACATGATCAAAGTTGCAGAATTTAAACACAAAGGTGCAGAAGTTAAGCACAAAGATTCTTTATAATGTCTACTTGAGCATCTAGCTCCATGGTAACTGAAAAGTGGAGTTTAGGTCAAGAATGCAGAGACTGGAAACTTAGGGGAAACCCAGCCTCAAAGTGACTTGTCAAAGCCCTAGAAAACAGTTTACACGGCAGCCTGGAATCACTTAAGACAGAAAAGTGATTTAATGCTCCATTTAGTGAGACTTTGCAAATTAGAACACTAAAAAAAAGGCATCTGCCTGGTGTGATCTGTCTGTTCAGCATACAGATACTTGCGGATGGACAAAAATTATGTCTATGAAAGCTGACACCAAAAGTTGATGGTTACAAAATGTGTCTAAATTATTGGTCTAAACAGAATAGAAGCTGTTGGTTTGCTGGTGGTCTGCATGAGGACCACATTCGGAAGTGAATGCCCAGGTTCCGCGCTGGAATGTCACAACTGATGTGAAGGAGAGATTGGAAGACTGTGCATTAGTGGCTGGAGAGAAGTGTTGACCACTGATATATAAAACACTGCTTCTCCTCTCCCATCATTTCAAGGGACATACAATAAGAACTTTCCTGGCCTATGAAAGCTGGGAGGGTTAAACGGTAGTGGTTGCCCTATCACCTGATGGCTACTCCCCAGCAGAGAAGAAGAATCATTATAAAGAGACTCACAGATTGAGATGAAAACAGATTTAATAAATAACTAAATATCAATATCAATGAGATATTAATCAATTATCAAAATCTATGATATCAATATCAATGATATCAGTGAGAATACAAACTGTATAAAGTTATACTTTGCCCAGCGAAAGGACAGCTGTCACCATACCCAGGAAGACAGTTCTCAAGAGCAGAAAATGGGTGAGGAGAAGCCAAAACAAGAAGCCCAAGCAGGAGACTCTCTTCAGCAAACTTCCTCCTTTTACTGACTGTGATGTTCATGTTATGGCATAACCTATGAGCCAGCTCATGTCAGCTGTCCTGATTGACTCATATCTGCTCATAAGCTGCAGTCCACAACTGGCCTCTGATTCTGTTGCAGCAAACCCAGGACAACTGGAAATACTGTTCTGCAATTATTTACCAGAAGAAGTTACAAAATAATTAAATTATTGATAAAATGAAGTCTGGGGAAGTTCCTGTGTCACTAGTGAATAGCACAAGAGAAAGAAAATGGCTTCTGATGGGCACACTGACTTTTTCCTTCTTAGCAGTGTTTAAAGAACACATCTTTTGTAGATTCACTCCTACATTGCTAAGAATGATGCAAAATTAATAATTGATATTAATTTTGATATCCAGGCAGAGATTGTTAATAACTATGAAAACTGTTTATTAACATTAAATCTTGCCAAAAAAACTTACTTACAAGGTTTGAAACGCAGGGTTTGGAAATTTATACACACACGGAACAGGCAAAACTGGAACACTATAAGAAGTGACCAACAAAGGCAAACATTATACTGGAAGAGAAGGTTCTCGCAGTCACTACACCACTTGGAGTTCATTATTCTGCTTAGCCACTGGATGGATGCAGGAAGCTCCTTTCTGCTTATGGCAGAAGGCAATTAGTGATTACAAGAGGCTTTAAGTATTTGCTCACGAAATAGTATCAGACAGTACCCAAACCACAGGAGGGGTTGCTGTCAGTGGTCTCAAAGCCATTAAAGGCTTTGGAAGTTTACCCAGGCTCTTTTCTCAAGCAGCTGGAGTCTGGCACAGGTTCTGACCTGGTTCCTCTTGATTCCAAATTCAGCAGCAGCCTTGCAGAGGGGCAGGCAGGATGCAATGCCATGTGCAGGCTGGGCACAATGTCAGGCTGGCTGTGCAGGCCGAGTGCCTGCAGGCATTTAGAGCCTGTTCCTGCTAGTGGAGTTCCACACAGCTTAGGATGCAATGAGGCAGCAAGGAAGCATGGATACAATGGCAGAGCACCCCTTGTCCTACCTGCTCATCCCTTTGTATCAGTATGGCCCAAGACTAATGGGCCTTTGGGCATAGATTAGCCAATCAGGATTGCACTTTGCCAAGCTTAACCACATTAGCCGAATCCAGGGCTTTGGTCCTCTTTCCCACGGTTGCTTCCCCCAGTACAGAAGGAGGGGGAGCAGGGGAACAAGTCTGGGCAAGCCACAATCCTCCGACTCAGTGACTCCGGGTTCTTTGTCCTCTTTCCCATGGTTGCTTCTCCCCAAAACAGAAGGAGGGAGAGCAGAAAAACATGTCTGGGCAAGGCAGGATATGTATTAGCCTATTTTGGCCTGCCTAGGCCTACCACGACACACATTTACCACTGGATTCAATGGGTATGACACAACTTTGATGGAAAGCATAATTTTACTTAGTATAAAGCAGGTGTGACTGTCAGAAGGAAGAGAAATGTATTCTTAAATGAAATAGGAAAACTCAGTGCTAAGCTAAGCAGCTCCTCTCTTTGGGTGTCAGTAGCGTTATGGCAGTTTGTCATGTGAATATGATGGTTCTCCTTTCTCCAGACACTGCCTTACAAAACCAACTCAAGAACATGGTGATTAATACTAATAGCAGTCATAATTCTGTGAAAGTAGCCCCACAACACTCAGCACATTGGCTGAATAAAGCGACTTCCCACTGGGGCGGGGAGACCTAATGACTGAGGTAAACCAGGAACACAAGCAAGCCAACAAGGGGAACAAAACTTCAGAAGGAAAAAAAAAAACAGTTGAAAAGTGAATCATTAGTATCAGCACAATCAAAGACAATTTGCCTGTCTTATTGCCTGCTGATCCAATTTCTTTACAATCACTGCAAAAGGCCACATGCTGCACCAGTGCAAGCCTATCACACGCATGTTTGTCCCTTTAATCACTGCACTTTCTTGCTGAAATGCATGCTATGAAGTTTGCTCTGACAAACCCCTGAAAAAGCCCTCCCTAAACAAGCACAATGTGATAAGAAATTAAATTCAGGTTGTTTTTTTTTTTTTTTACTGATTTTTCTCCAACCTCTACATCATCTTCGCAGGAGAGATCAGAGTAGCTGTAGTTATCTGCTAATCTCATGCACCTTCTGAAAAGTAGACTGCAGACCCTGTCTTTGCAAAACCAGCTCTAATCTCTGAAAATCAGAAGGAACTGCAGCAGAACATCATCAAGGTCTTGCAATGACAGGACAAGGGGCAGTAGGTTTAAACTGGCAGAAAGGAGATTGAAACTGGGTGTTAGGAAGAAGTTCTTTCCAGTGAGGGTGGTGAGGCACTGGCACAGGCTGCCCAGGGAGGTTGTGGCTGGTCCCACCCTGGAAGTGTTCAAGGCCAGGTTGGAGAAGGCCTTGAATGACTTGTTCTAGTGGGAGGTGTCCCTCCCTTTGGCAGGGGGTTGGAGCTAGATGATCTTTGAGATCCCTTCCAACCTTACCGGTCTATGTTTCTATGATTCTATGATCTACCATTCTGTACCATCTACCCATTCTCAGCTTGTCACAGTGACTTAGAAAGATATACAGCCCTGCTGAAATGTGCTGAAAGCAAGCCAGATTTCAGAGAAGGCCATCTGCATGCAGAACTTGCTTTGTTTTTGTTATACAAAATAATGCCTACCTCTATTTTTGGTTGGTTTTTTTTTTTTTTTTCTTAGCTGTTTTGCGTGTGCTATGTATAGCTATATGCCTAAAATGGGTGTAGGGGAAAAAATAAATTTAAAAAATCAAGCATAAGGCTTGAATAATGTCACTGAGCAAATTCAGCTGTTTTGCGCGAAAGGCAAACTTCTTAACAAAGTGGTCATTGTCAGGAAAGCCTCATGTTTTAAGACTTGTTATTTTTTGTGCCTTAAAATAAAATTTTATATTCTGATTTCATCCAGTTTCTGTTCCCTGGTTTCCTGATTCTATCTTGTCTGTTATTCTTATGCTTCCACCTTCTCCTCCTTTTTTGTTCCATAAAAGACCAGCCTTTCCTGACTATTTTTCCTGCATCTCTTGAGTTGAATCTGCTTCTAAAATATTCTGAAAATAATATTTTTTCTTTTTTTTCCTTTTTTCTTTCTTTTATCTTTTTTCCTTTTTAATTTTTAATTTTTTTTTCCTTTTTTTTTTCTTTTATCTTTTTTCCTTTTTAATTTTTAATTTTTTTTTCCTTTTTTTTTATTCTACCCTTGAAGACCTTTTTTTTTTTTTCCCTAAAATAAGGATAGGTGGAATAGTTATCAAAAATAATACTGGAACAATGCCACTGTTCTCTCTTCAGGAAGGGGCTGCTGTGGAGAAGCAGCAGTTGCCATTTTAAGGGACAACTTGCTTTGTATTTTAAGTAAGAAAAGAACCCACAACTGGCATAGTATGACTGCATTAACTTCAAAGCAAACCACAAGCTGAATTATTATCATTTAGACAAACGAACAAAAGAAAAATGCATATGAGAATCACTCTCACTTTGCACAACCCAGATGTCCCTTCCCTGAAAATAGGCAAGGGTTCTATTATAAGTAAAGGGCAGAAGCAGCAGCTTCTAACAGAGCTGGGAGAGAAGTGCTGGCAGGGGTAGAAAGGTTATGACTTGCACAACTTTTGGGACTAGCATCCTGAAGGGACAAGCTCCATAAAATTGCAACAGCAAAGCAGATCTGCACTCATTTAAACAAAATTATTCCTCTAAGGCAGAGTCTGAGAGCTCCTCGTGGAAAAGTCAGCTACATATTTGAGTGATACATCACCCGCTTGTGTGAACACTTCTCAGGACTGTAAATCTAGCAGTGAATTTAAGTCTGGGAGCTCACTGTGCGTTTGTAGCTTCTACCCTGATAGAGGAGGAGAAAAATATTAAATAGATAACCCTATTAAAAATTACTATTTCTCTTACTGCTGAAGTAGAAAAAGTATCAAGATGAACTGTAATTTATCATCCAGATGGTGGAGTTGTGGCTGTTTTTATCTCTTGGACCACAAGACTATAGGCTTTGAAGATTTGCAGCCCCACACACATCTCTCAATCTGAAAAACTAAGAAAAAAATAAACTGCTGTGGCTTCTGGTCAGTAAGGCTGGTTTTGGTCATCAGAGCTGTTGAGATCTATGAGACAGGTCAAGTCTGAACTGTTGGAGCGGGTCCAGAGGAGGCCATGAAGATGCTCATGGGGTTGGAGCAGCTCTGCTATGAGGTCAGGCTATGAGATTTGGGGCTCCACAGCCTGGAGAAGAGAAGGCTTCCAGGAGACCTTAGAGTAGCCTTCCAGTATCTGAAGAGGGCTACAGAAAGGCTGGGGAGGGACTACTGAGAAGGTCTTGCAATGACAGGACAAGGGGCAATGGGTTTAAACTGGAAGAGGGGAGATTGAAACTGGCTGTTAGGAGGAAGTTCTTTGCAGTGAGGATGGTGAGACACTGGCACAGGTTGGCCAGGGAGGTTGTGGCTGCTCCCTCCCTGGAGGTGTTCAAGGCCAGGTTGGACGAGGCCTTGAGAGACCCGTTCTAGTGGGAGGTGTCCCTGCCTATGGCAGGGGATTGGAACTAGATGATCTTTGAGGTCCCTTTCAACCTTACCATTCTATGATTCTAAGTCTAGTCTCTCAACTAGAGATTTGGTGAATCAGTGGAAAGCCTTTCAATAGCAAGTGGTACTGAACATAAAACCCATGGACCTGTTAAATCTGGACTCAGATTTTACAGGGAAGGTTTCTGGATCTGTACTATGCACACCTTATGCTGCACTGGGGTGGAGGATGGACACATCTGTATGAGACTTAAGGGAGAGGAATTGCATGAGTTAAGAGAATAGCTCTGAGAGACTGCTAGCAGCAGTATTCTGCAGAAATGCACTTCTGGCAAAAGAAAAGGAGCAGGCTCTTTCCCCCTCTTCCCCCACCCACACACACACACCTTTTCCAGGAACAAAGTTTTAACAAAATCCTCTTTCTTTTTTTGCTTTCTTCTTTTTTTTTTTCTGTCGTGACAAAATGAAATCCTGGAGAGCTTGTGAATCATATGCAGGCTGGGAGAAGTGGTTCACAACTATTAGTACTACGGTCCTCAGTGCTGCAGATGGCAAAGAGTGTCTGGCCACAGCAAGAGCAAGCAGTAGTACTGTACAGCACAACAAAACTGCACCAGCTGCCTTGTGCATGGAGGCATTTTTAGACTGGTGTCCTTTCAGTAGAAACCCTTCATCAAAGAAGAAAAAGCTCTGAGAAGATTTTATTGTGGCCTTTCAGTTCTTGAAAGGGGACAATAAGAATGATGGGGATAATCCTTTTAACAGGGCTTGTTATGATAGGGTAAAGGGTAGTGGTTTTAGATTAAAAGAGGGCAGATTTAGACTAGATGCAATGCAGAGTTGGTGTTTTTTTTTGTTTTTTTTTGCAGTAAGGGTGGTGAATCATTGGCACAGGTTGTGTAGAGAGGTGACAGAAACTCCTTCCCTGGAAATATTCAAGGTTGATTTGGAGCAGGCTCTGAGCAACTTGGTCTACTTAAAGATGTCCCTTCACTGCTGGAGGGTTGGGTTGGGTGACCTTTAAAGCTCCCTTCCAATGCAAAACACTCTATGATTCAACAGCTCCAAAATGCTGAAGGAGTTGCATTGACCCTTTGTGGGGCTGTACAAACACCTCTAAGGACCTCACTGAAAATTCTGTTCTGTGGAAGCAGATTTCCTCTTATACTTCAGTACAAAACCAGAGGACAACAAGCCCTACACAAAGCCATTAGTATTCAGTGCCAGACCCTACTGCTCCTCTGGAGTTGAGGAGAAGATTGTGCACCTTTTCTTATTGCTGATGACTTCTTTCCAGCAAGGGTACTGCTGTTGATAAATTACTCAATACCACTGTCCAAACTCCCGTGCTGTATCTCTTGACTCAGGCCTCCTTCTCTGCTGTAAACGTGCAGTCTCTTGGACACAGGACAGGAGAGCTGAGCAATGATCAGATTGCTGCAAGATGGAGAAGAGCAGGTGGAACTGTAAACAGCAGGAGACACAGAGAGGAGACATTAAAGTTGTGAACCAGTAGCTTTTCTTCCCAGCTACTAGCAGTGACAAGCTGCTCTGGCAAGACCAAAATCACAGCTTGGGTAGGCTGCTTCACAGGAAATCTGTTATTGCTGGAGTAAAGAGACAGTGGCAAGCAGCAGCCTGGTAAGGGCTTCTGTGAGGTGACTGAGGGTTGGCTGGTGACAGAGTTCACCTGGTAACTTGACTAGAAAGAGACGGAGAATAGCAAGTGCAGTGAGAAAGCAGCAAAGCAAAGCCAGGAGGCTGGAAGGTATACACTCACTAGAGCCTTTCTTGTGGCTCTCTGAGGCCTGGCTTCCCTCCATTTCTGTCTTGCTACATTTCTGTCCTCCATTTATTCACAAAACAAGCTGCAGCTGTTTAGCAAGGAAGAGGCAGTTATCCACAGAGAACACAGTCAAATATAGAAATGGAAAAAAAGAGGAAGAATGAACTAGGTAAAAGGACTACAAGTAAGGGGCAGGGGGTGGACAATAAAAACACTTAAAATCCAAAGTATCTGTTTATCCAAAAAGACTGTTCTGACTGAATAACCAGCTCTCTCCAGGAGGTGCAATGCCACAACTCCTAGCTCTGACCTTGGCGAATCACTTCATTTTGCTGTGTCTTCCTCACCTATCTGGAGATGGCTGCTGACATGCTCCTTGCATTGTGTGATTTGATTTGTCTGGTTAGGCTGTAAATTCTGGGTACAGGGTCACCAGGCTCTTTCAGCTCAGAGACCATGTCCAGCAACAGCTGGGGGCCCCTTTGCCTCCAGGAGAGCTCCTAGGAGCTGTAGTAACTAAATTACTGTGGATGTTGGTTTGAATGATCTGGGTTCTTCTAGCAAGTCCAACAGCTACAGCAGCAGCAGAATGGTGCTGAAGGTGAGGATACTCTGAAGCTGTTAATACCAAAGCAGCAGAGAAAATGTGTGTAGAGTTAAATGAACTTTCATCTTTACAAGTTCTTAGCAGAGATGGATGGAGGAAGAGTCAAGCAGTAGATCAATAACAACTGAAGTATACTCAGTAATGATGAGGTCACACCTTGAAGACTGTATTCAGTTTTGGGGCCATGACTACAAGAAAGACATTGAGGTCCTGGAGTGAGTCCTGAGAAGTACAATGAAGCTGGCTTAGGGTATGGAGAACAGGTCTTATGAGGGGTGGCTGTGGGAACTGCAACTGTTTAGTCTGGAGAAAAGGAGACTGAGGGGAGACCTCATTGCTCTCTACAATTACCTGAAAGAAGATTGTGGAGAGGTGGGGATAGGTCTCTTCTCCCTAGTAATAAGCAACAGGAAAAGAGGAAATGGCCTCAAGGTGCACCAAAGGAGATTTATAGTGGATATTAGAAGAAACTTATTCACTGACAGGGTTATCAAACACTGCAATAGGCTCCCCAAAGAGGTGGCTGAATCCCCATTCCCGAAGGTGTCTAAGTGTAAATGTAGTGCTAAGGGACATAGTTTAGCACCAGATGTAGCAGAGTTAGATAATAGTTGGACTTGCTGATCTTCAAGATCTTTTCCAAGCAAAACAATTCTATGATTCTAAGTAATAAGATCTTCTGACAATGCGCAGATCTAGGTCCAGGAAAAATGTCTGGGGTACCAAAAAGTAATTTCATTACACTTTCAGAGTAGACCTCTGAACTAGGCCCCTGGACTTCTTGCACAGACCTGGGTGAGCTCGGTAGCTCTCTGCAATTCTTTTCTTTAAGGCACTGTGAAGAAGAGCTTAGTATCATTATTCCCAGATTACAGATGAGGTATCTGAGGCAGAAGAAGAAGAGATGGTTGGGCTAACCATGCAGCCTGATCCAGCTGCTATCTCACTCAAAACATCTCTGTTCTCTAATGCAAACAAAGGAGAGAACCATGCTGCTCAGGGTTAGGCAGGCACAACCCAAAATTCCTTTAGATGGTTCATCAGCAACAAGAACTGCAGTGCCATCACTACAGCTCATCTTTTATGAAAGGTATGTTTTTAAGGGATGGGTAAAATGTTTTCTAAAATCAACTGAGTACATTAAGAATAAATAAATAAAAAAAAAAAAAAACAGAATAAAGAAAAAAAAGAAAAAGTGTGACAAAAAAAATTTCCCATCAGGTCAGAAGTGGACAGAGCTAAATACTTCTACACCAACCGAGAAGGGGCTAAGAGATAGTCTCATTATGATATTTAACAATTTCAAATAGAAATGGAAAGTAAGGTGCTTTCATTTAGACCATGGTTTTATTCTGCAGCAATGCTAGGAACATAGGAATTTCCAAGCTTCTCTTGATTTCCCTCCAGAGTTGTGACCTAGAGGTTAGAGATGGAGAGCTTAAAGATAGAGAGATGTGTAGTGTGGTGTTCTTTCATGAGATTCTGGTTGTTGCTGGTCTCCACTGTACCGGTGGTTTGGTGTCACCTACTTCTTACTAGAGGATTGGTATCTGTTAAGCTTTATAAAATAGTGGTTGGTGTTGGCTTTGGCTTTTTTTGTTCTCCCTTCTTATTTCTGGTCTGCTGGCTTGAAAGTATAAACATATTTCTGACTTCTAGTGGAAGTCAGCTGATTCAGAACTGGAGACAGGTTTCAATTAGAACATTTAACCTTCAAAACCACCATTATATCAAAGTCATATCATTGCCCTAGGCTATTTTTCAGAATGGGATGTGGTTTTGAATTTACATATATGTATGTATATGTGTATATATATGTATGTATCTGTATATATATGTATATATACATATATATATGTATGGATATATATGTACATATATATGTATATAAATGTGTGTGTGTGTATATATATATACAGACACACATACATATATACATATACACACATGCTGGTTTTGTTAGAAGGGGTTCATTATCAGCAAGCTGCACACATGCCAGGAAAGCAATTCATTAGCAAAGATGTAAATGTTGAAAAGTAAGTGGAAAATGAGGATGTCGCTGCCAGGGCTCCACTGCTTAAAATCAAGCTGGAAAAGGTTTATCAGCATCCTGGTACTGCTAATGGTACAGAAGATGGTGTCTTATGTGCAAGGACTCTGAGGAGCAGCATCAGGCAATTTTGCCACTTGTTAAACCTCCCCACCTAAATTACAATTGGTTTGACAACTGTAACAGGTTCTGCAGAAGGGACAGGAGGAGATCAGTAAGTTTGCAGATGAAACCAAGTTAGGACCAGGTGTGGATCTGTTGGAGAGTAGGAGGGCTCTGCAGAGGCACCTGGACAAGCTGGATGGGTGGGCAGAGGCAATTGGGATGAGATTAACAAGGATAAGTGTAGTGTTACACACTTTGGCCATAACAAGAGCAGCCAGGTAGAGAGGGACCTGGGGGTGCTGGTAGAGAGTAGCTGAACATGAGCCAGCAGTGTGCCCAGGTGGGCAGGAGAGCCAATGGCATCCTGGCCTGGATCAGGAAGAGTGTGGCCAGCAGGACAAGGGAGGTTATTCTGCCCCTGTGCTCAGCACTGGTCAGGCCACACCTTGAGTGTTGTGTCCAGTTCTGGGCCCCTCAATTCAGGAGAGATGTTGAGGTCCTGGAAGGTGTCCAGAGAAGGGCACCAAGGCTGGTGAGGGGCCTGGAGCACAGCCCTGTGAGGAGAGGCTGAGGGAGCTGGGGGTGTGCAGCCTGCAGAAGAGGAGGCTCAGGCCAGACCTCATTGCTCTCTACAACTACCTGAAAGGAGGCTGTAGCCAGGTGGGGTTGGTCTCTTCTCCCAGGCACCCAGCAGCAAAACAAGGAGACACAGTCTCAAGCTGTGCCAGGGGAGGTCTAAGCTGGATGTGAGGAGGAAGTTCTTGCCAGAGAGAGTGATTGGCATTGGAATGGCTGCCCAGGGAGGAGGTGGAGTTGCTGTCCCTGGAGGTGTTGAAGAAAAGCCTGGATGGGGCACTTAGTGCTATGGTCTGGTTGATTGGCTAGGGCTGGGTGCTAGGTTGGGCTGGATGAGCTTGGAGATCTCTTCCAATCTGGTTGATTCTACAGTTCTATGAAAAAAACACCACTTACTGTTTACATCCGCTGAAGGTGACCAGTGCAAACAACTGATTTTCATGTGGTTTCATCTGCAAACTACAACCTTGGCCAGGATGTTGTATACACATTCCTCCCACAGAGAGATATTGTGATATTGACATGTTGATTCTGGTGTCCTGCTAGGGAGTAGCTGAAACCATTTTTTAGAAAAACAAAGAGAGAGTTAATTGCAAAATATGCAAAGCCTTTTATAATGTTCTTTAAAGGCTGAAGGATCCCCAGGGTTTTATTTAAGCAGTGAGGCAATAGGCATAGCCATTGAAATGCATGAAGGTATCAAGTGCAGAATGGGAAATGAACTAGCAGTGGCTATAGGTCAGTGAAGGTTGAAACAGGGGAAAAAAAGAAACCCCAGGTAATTATCCTTTCTTGCCTAATTAACCCTTGATTTCAATTTCTGCCCAGCTTTCCAGCCCTGAGAGAGAGGTGTTTGCAAGACAGATGCCAGGTGATCCAGTTCAAGGTGTTCCATCACTTCTAAAGCACAAGCAAATTGCCCTTACTGGAGAGTAAGTTGGCAGCTAGAACAAAACCTGCTGTCAGTTTTTATTTTTAGATCAAGGAAGGAGATATGTGACCACAAAGGAAACCCCACCTGCATGCTTCACTTCCATGCCTGAGGACACTTTTTTTTTTCTCAAAAGGCACCACTCCCCTATGTAAGATGATGTTGACAGCCTTTCAGAAAGTCAAGCCGTCCTCTGAAAGCCTGTGAAAACTCTCTACTGAGTAATACTAAAACTTAAGTTCAGAAACTAGCTCTTGATGGCCTTCATAAAAGACAGCCTGTAGAACTATGTTTTTCTATGCTTTTTTAGCTGATCTCCAGTATTCTCTTTCCTTTAAATGGTCCTATCTGGCCAAACCACTGAATTCTTTACTTAATATGAAAAAAGAAAAATTTATGGAAATCTCTAAAGCATATCAAAGCTTTTTCTTGGAAAAAATATCTGGCAAACAGAATTCATCATTTACCAAATCCATGTTAGGGAGGAATCAGTTATCCTGCAGCATACCTAAATCCAACCAATTCCAGTCACTGCACTACCGAAGGCAGACTCTGCATCAGGAGAAGAAGGAGTTTTTGTATTGTTCCCAGCCCCTGACTTCATAACAGAAATAATTCTTACATGTTGCAGAACATCAGAAAGAATAGTTTGAAGAGGACATGGAGCTCCAAGCTGTCTGCTTCTCAATCAATCCTCCCAGCCAACATCTTCTGGAAAAAAATTAAATTTCCTTGCTATAGCTCAGATATGTGTCCTCCAGAGGAGAAAGAATGATGGGAAAATTAAACCCACCCATTAGGCTAAAATGTTCCCCTGCTCAAGGAAGATGTGTTGTATTCACAGCAGAAGAACAAGCAATTGATCGCCGTGCATCACAGGACAAGGTAGAGATGCTGAATTAGTATTGAGCAAGAGTGTTCTCTCTGCTGGGAAGCAAACCAGCATTTCACAGATGTTGTTTATAATGAGAGACAAGATTTGTATTCATCTGCAGGTCAGGTCTTTAATGAGATTCACTTTCCTGGTCTGTAAGTCGCAATGAAATGACTAAAGCTCTCCAGCAGCCAGGACATTACCTCCTCAGTCTTGCAAACATTAAATGCAAAGTGCACAGCAAAGTACCCTCTTGCTTTCTCTTCTCATCACTGATTTACTTGGCATATGGTACATAACTGTCACCCACAGAGCCACTGAGGTGCGGAACTGATGTGTTACTGTGTACGGTTTGGGACCCCCCAGCACAGGAAGGACACGGAACTGTTGGAGTGGGTCCAGAGGAGGGCACGAAGATGCTCAGAGGTCTGCAGCAGCTCTGCTATGAGGACAGGCTGAGAGAGTTGGGGCTCTGCAGCCTGGAGAAGAGAAGGCTTCCAGGAGACCTTAGAGTAGCCTTCCAGTATCTGAAGGGGGCTACAGGAAGGCTGGGGAGGGACTATTGACAAGGTCTTGCAATGACAGGACAAAGGGCAATGGATTTAAACTGGAAGAGGGGAGATGAAAACTGGATGTTAGGAGGAAGTTCTTTGCAGTGGTGAGACACTGGCACAGGTTGCCCAGGGAG
This sequence comes from Semnornis frantzii, assembly GCA_013399775.1. Taxonomy (NCBI): domain Eukaryota; kingdom Metazoa; phylum Chordata; class Aves; order Piciformes; family Ramphastidae; genus Semnornis; species Semnornis frantzii. Next base: position 10,369 of record VWYK01027718.1, on the reverse strand, counting down.
GTTGTGGCTGCTCCCTCCTTGGAGGTGTTCAAGGCCAGGTTGGACGAGGCCTTGAGTGANAAAAAAAAAAAAAAAAGAAAAAAAAAAAGAGGCTGCTGCAGAAGCTGGGACACCGCCAAAGGGTCTCTGAGTCTTTGAAGATAAAAAAATGCTCCACTTGCCTGAAATCTCCACTAGAGAAATAAATAATGTTACTCAAAACTCTGAGAACAAAACCTTCTCTACAAGTAAGAGTTTGTTGCAAAAATAAAATGAGATAAAAAAAGCTTGTAAGCAAAACAATCCCAAGCTTGAAGTAGGTCATGTACCTGTGGTTGTGCGACCCAGTACAGGACTTCATGTTAGAGGGCTCTAGAGGGCTCCTAGTGCTTGAAGACTGATTATTTTAGGCAAAAATACCAAATAATTCAATAGGAAGCTGAATTCAAATTGCTTCTTAATCATTAGCTTTCCTAATTTCTGAGTGATTTAATAATGTTCTTTAGTGCTGCATTGGAGGGCTCTGATGGAGCATCTGAACACCATCCACTATGGAGGTGTTACATGGAGCCAGGGAGTACACCCTGCTGCTTTGCAACAGGCCTGGTGCCTGGGCCATCAGGGCCAAACTGCATTACCTGGCACCCTCCTAAGAAGTCATGGAATTTTAAGGATCAGATGCTCAGCAGCTTTAGTCTTCTCCTCAATCTACCACACAGGCATTGAAGTCTGACCTAGGATGGAAGCAAAATTAGACATCTTCAAGCAGGGAAAGGAGCAGTATTTTTGGAGCCCTAAACAAGACTATTTTAAGGTTCTACCCTAGAAAGTTCTGCTTCTCTCCATTTCAGTATATCAAGATGTATCCTAAAGCTCCTAGGTGTGACTGACTCACAGAAAGGTAGAGACAGGCTACCTAAAATGTTTTGAAATGGGAATGTAAACAATTCACAAACATTTAATATTGTAACTGTTGACAATGGCTGCACTTTATCTGCTATTCCAAAAAGCCAGGTGAGGAGAAAGGAAAATTAAGCTGTTTAACTTTTAAATAGTTCTGTTTTCGTTTGGGTTTTGGGGTTTTTTTGGTTTGTCTTTTTTTCCCCATAGCTATGTGCTCCTGTGCTGCACATTTCTGGTGTTAGCTGAAATGAGAAATGCTGAAATACATACAAAATAAGCTACACTATTTCTAGCCAAGCTAAAAATACCTGGAAACCAAAACCTACCAAGCAACACTCTTCTCAGTAAATTCAGATGAAGATTAAAATCAGAGTCAGTTTTTTGAGAACTTTACTCAAATGAAATCTCCAAACCTAATGAAGTTTACTCATTGTATCATAGAATCATAGAATGGTAAGGTGCAGGACCTTACATGTGGCCTTGTTGAATTTCATGAGGTTGGCCTGGGCGTACCTCTGCAGCCTGTCCAGGTCCCTCTGGATGGATCTCTGCCTTCTAGCAAGTCGATTGTGCCACACAGCTTGGTGTCATCTGCAAACTTGCTGAGGGTGCACTGATTCCTCTGTCACATATTCTACTCAAAATCGTGGAAATGATAAAACTTAATGAAAACACAACTCAAGATCTTACAAAAATAACTACCTGGTACTGCAAATACTGCAAATAACTACCTGGTACTGAAAATATACAGAGGTTCCTCTCCAGATCAAAACAGCAATTGCTATAAATGTAAGTTTGTAATGGAGCCCACAGTTTTTCACACAGCTAACAAAGTTGCAGCAATAAAGTCAAATGTTCAAGTCAGGTTTTGTTTTCCTGGTTTTAGCAACTGTGGGCATAAGATCTCTCAGACATTTGGGATGTAACCCAGTCTTCTTTCACCTACAGGAATAAAAATAATTAAAAGATACTTAGGGAAATTATTATTATTAGGGTTTTTTTTCAATATTGTAGCTTTAAAAAAGCAAGAGATCCTAAAGCTCTGATGTATTCTACAATTTTCTCTTGCCCCCATCTCTATTTGTTTCTTTTAACCTCAGTTACATTTAAAAAAAAAAAAAAAAATCTCCATTTCAGAGGGTAAGACTCTTTACCTTGCCCTAAAACCTGCTGACTGAGCCTTTTGACCTTGGTGTACAGGAGATGCATTCTTCAGTTTCAGTCTTATTTAAAGTCTTTTAGTGCCTCCACAGAGGGCTTATGCAAAAGGAAACGAAATGTCTCCAAGCAGGAGGGAAAAAAAACTCTACTTAGGATAAACAAGGTACCCCCTCTGGTACCTTTGGGGGTTTCCCTGTGTCTTTAAGAGGGCTTTCTAAAAGTGAAAAGGCCTCCTCTCATAATAACTGAAACAGAGAACTTTCACTTCAAAGCCATTGGGAATTTAATATCACAGCATTAACTATTCATTATGAGGGTATATAGAACAGTTCAATAAATGATGGAACAACTTTTCAGCATATGAAACTGAGGATATTGGGGGAAAAAAGATTCTTATACAGATCATCCACCGGCTTACATGTCTGTTGCTGAAGAACAAAATGATCTCAGTTCGCTAAACACTACTTAAGACTACCTAGGTTATGAGACCTAAGGTGTCAACCATTTTCCCCAGAGCATGGGAAACAGGTTTCTAGTTCTTCTGTTTTCCTCTCCTCTATTCCTTTGTCCCTCCATTGATTCTCATCTTGTACATCAAGCTCAGAATAAAGAAATCTGTAACAAAAATGACACGGAGCTGGGTGATTCAGATCATATCCTGGGTAGCATGGAATATGTGAACTAAAAAGCTGCATTTTATCTCAGCAAGAGATTATGGTTGTCAAAGGCGAGTAAAGCACAGAAGACTGTTATTCTAGGAAGAAATACATTATAGTAATGCTGTTATAGGTGTGGAAACAAGGTTGTATGTGTCAGCAGCTGACATGCAAGGGGAGAAATGCTGATTTCATTTTTCTTACCAAAGTCCATTGTTTTTTAATAACCTGTACAGAGAGGGTGCCTTCAACGAGAACAATATCTGAGGAAAACACCTATAAAGTATGCTGAATTACTCGGTTCCAGACGTCACCAAATCCAAACTCATCTTTTAAATTGCCTGGAAATACAACCTAACTAATCATTCTTAATAGGACTAAAAGTGTTTAAATTCATATTGAATTGCAGAAACATGTATTTGTTGTTTGCATCTTTTGGTTAGACATGCATGTCAATGCTCTTTAAAGATATTAGCTGCATCAAATAAACAAATACATAAATGAACAAATAAATAGATATTTCTTTACTAATGGATCATTTACTTAATAAAAAATATTTATTTGTGTTTTAATTACTTTATTATATATGCCTATATGTATGTGTGTGTGTATATATATATGTATGTATCCTTCAAGTAGATGAAACTTCACAAAATCTAGATCTCATCTTGTCCCACAGGCTTATGTGAGCCCTGACCAAAATAAATACAATAAAATAAAATAAAATCTAATCTGTTTTTCCGTGATAGAGGCTCTCTCAAAAATCAGTTTCCTAACTTCATTATTTCTTGATGCCAGATGCCTCACTATAGCTTATATCCATTTTATTTTGTCCACCACAGTTGTGGAGAAGGGAGGTTTGTCTTCCTAGTTGCAGGAATGTTTAATATATTGATTCGTCTGTTATTGCATCTGTTTTCTGGACCCGAGATCATTTTTTGCAGCTCTCCTCTGTGCGAAGTATGTTCAGAGCTTTTCTTACTGAAATGCATGACTTTTGATCTCTCAGCTATTAGAAGTAGCAGTAGATGCAAAACATTAGTTTGCTATGGCCTTTTTTACCCATTTCCATTGTATCACAGAAGAAAAGTGATTCCAGTGTTTGGCCAGGGCTTTTAGACTCCACTGTAATTCATTGAATAGATTTGCTAGCTAGTGGAAAGCTCCAGAGGAGCTTCAGAATGAGAATGGAGATCACAGAATCACAGTGCAGAAAATCTTAGGACAATGGCCTGAGGATTCAATGACAGCATGACTCAGGAGCTTTACAGCCTCAGGATACTGGACATTCCCAGCGTGATATGTCCACTAATTATTACAGGGGCTGATTTACAGAGGAGCTTATTAGGCTATGGATATCCCCAGCCCTTCTAGACACCTAGGGAAGCCTGTTCTGCTTCTTGGGAGATGAGGGCAGTTTCTTCTGCTCTGGCCAACATCTTCATTGACTCCTGCATAGAATCATAGACAAATAGAATCAGAGCATCAGAGAATCAGCCAGGTTAGAAGAGAGCTCTAAGATCATCCAGTCCAACCTAGCACCCAGTCCTAGCCAATCAACCAGACCATGGTGCTAAGGGCCCCATCCAGGCTTTTCTTCAACACCTCCAGGAACAGCGACTCCACCACCTCCCTGGGCAGCCCATTCCAATGCCAATCACTCTCTCTGGCAAGAGCTTCCTCCTAACATCCAGCCTAGACCTCCTCTGGCACAACTTGAGACTGTGTCCCCTCGTTCTGTCCCTCGTTGCCTGGCAGAAGAGCCCAACCACACCTGGCTACAACCTCCTTTCAGGTAGTTGTAGAGAGCAATGAGGTCTGGCCTGAGCCTCCTCTTCTGCAGGCTGCACACCCCCAGTTCCCTCAGCCTCTCCCCACAGGGCTGTGCTCCAGGCCCCTCAACAGCCTTGTTGCCCTTCTCTGGACATGTTCCAGTACCTCAACATCTGTCTTGAACTGAGAGTTCAAGAGAGATGTTGAGTGAGAGTTCAAGAGAACCTATACCTCCCCTGGCACAACTTGTGACTGTGTCCCTTCATTCTGTTGCTGCTATGTGATATTTTCTTCTATTTCTGATCTTGACCATGATGCTTTTTCTCTCAAAGTGTTTGCTTTCTCTGTCAAACCTCCCACATGCAAACTGGTGCATACACACCAGGCACTACAAAGTGTCTTTTCTACCTGTTTGTCTGAGCTTCTGTTGCAGCCATAAACTCTAGGTAAAGATTATACCTCAAAATGGGTAAAAATTCTAAAGGACCACCTAGTACATTCACAGGGTCATGACAAATCACTGAAATACAACAGTCTGCTGGCTTGGCACAGGCAGCTTGAAGTGTCAGACTGCTGGCAAACCTTGGATTTTCAGTTGCAAAGAGAAACATTTCAGAGATGCAAAGTTCACTCCACTCCTGGGCCTGCACTAGTAACGATCTGTCCAAGTTTAGTTGAGATGGAGATGAAGATGTGTATTGAAGTTGCCTTAAGAGTAGCTGGTAATTTGTTGTTTGTTACAAGAAGCAAGGGCAGGGAATCGATGAATTCATTCAGAAAAGGAATTGATTATTCCCCTAAGCATTTGTTTACCCTTGTAAAGAGCAGTCTATAAGAGTTGGATGCTTCGCAAGGACTTTGGGAAAAAACAGAACTACTGGTTGGGGTTTAATTGCCTGTCTACTTATATCATACAACCATAGAATGTCAAGGTTGGAAGGGACCTCAAAGATCATCTAGTTCCAATCCCCTGCCATAGGCAGGGACACCTCCCACTAGCACAGGTCACTCAAGGCCTCGTCCAACCTGGCCTTGAACACCTCCAGGGAGGGAGCAGCCACAACCTCCCTGGGCAACCTGTGCCAGTGTCTCACCACCCTCACTGCAAACAGCTTCTTCCTAACATCCAGCTTCAATCTCCCCTCTTCTTTTTGTTAGTTCTGTTAGGCTTTGTTTTCTGCTGTTTCAGCTCTCTTCAGGACCAAGTGAGAATTACTGCTAATGCAGGAAAAGAGACTGAGGCTTATCCCAAGGCAGTGAGTTAAAAAAACTAAATCCATTTGCTACTTCATCTGTTCCATTACACTGCAGCATAAATGATTTGTCCAAAGATCAGATAAAATGTGTCACACAGGGAAATCACCTCTCCTGAATCTGGAGACAGACACTTAATCATTTGGAACATCCTTCTTCCCAGTAGGGGAAAGCAATGAACAGCAATAATCTACTGGCTGCCCACTATATCTTTCTGGACTGTGGATATTTGTAATTCCCACATGGCTGCTACAATGACAGCAACACACTTGTAAAAGCCATGACAGTTCACGCCACTGTGTCTCATGCCAGTTCTAGAAGGATCCTTTACAACAGACTGCAAGACATTGCCCTTTGAATAGAGATTTTCTTCCTCTGCTGCTGCAGTTCACAGAAGCTCATCAACTAAGGTCTGCAAGATTGTATACTAAAAAGGTGTTTAACAGTGCTTAAAGCAAAACTAGAGGTGACAGCTATGAAAAATGAAGTCATTTTCAGACAACCTACACAGGCACTCCTGTCACTGCTAGCTAGAAGACAAGGAGCTCCCTCAAGGACAGGACTGTAGCAGGAGAGCCCAAAGCTTCGTCATGCTGGATTAGCTAACCTTCAGCTAAAGAGATTTGTACTTCCCAACCTCTATTGGGATTGCTTATTACAAAATGGAAAGAGTTTAGTACTTATTTTGTTGAAATATGCATTTATCTTTCTTATTTCTGTATTAAGGATTAGTGGATTGGGTGACTGGTTCTCCAGCTTTCCTGTTTAAGGAGTTTACATCCAAAGAGAAGCAAGTTCACAACTTCAGTTATAAGTAAGTAGAACTTGGGCATTCTCAATGAGAAGAGACTGAGTCACAGAGTGTTACAGCCCCTGGAAAGCAGTGCTTGGTAATTGTTGTTCACTTACACACTTTAGCATATTAGAAAGGTTGCTATGTTTGTCTATTTCAGCAATGAACATTACAGCTGCTTTCCTGTGCTTTTTTGCAACACTCTATTTCACAATGCTGTTTCAACCCTGCAGAACACAGTGGGTTTTAAATTAAAGATTAAATAGTACAAGGAGAAAGCAAATAATAAGCCACAGAACATCAAAGCTGCAATATTCAATCATTCAGCGTTCACATATTTAAACCAACTAAAATGAAAAGCATATCTTGCTTATTTTAAACAGGTTATAATTAATATAATAAAGTTTAGCCTTATTTATTTTGCTCACCCAAATTACAGCATTAAAAAAAACACCTCACTTTCTTCAGCTCTTGTCAATCTGTACTGACCTAATGCTCTCTGGAGCAGAAACTACTGGACAATGCAAACTTAAAGATCATCAGCAAATGCACTGCAAAAGCACTCATTACTTTCCTCTCCCATAAAGTTAAAACACTTTCTGTTGCTCTGGCCATAAGGATACCTTTACTGCAGGAATCATGGAGATGAATGTTGGTATATTTTGCCATTCTGTATTTTTTTCCCCAAGTGCATTGTTTTGTGGTTGTTCTTTATGTTGTCTGATAATTTTTTATGTTTCCTAGTAATATTGGCAATTTAGAATCATAGAATCATAGAATGGCAAGGTTGGAAGGGACTTCAAAGATCATCCAGTTCCAATCCCCTGCCATAAGCAGGGACACCTCCCACTAGTACAGGTCACTCAAGGTCTTGTCCAACCTGGCCTTGAACACCTCCAGGGAGGGAGCAGCCACAACCTCCCTGGGCAACCTCTGCCAGTGTCTCACCACCCTCACTGCAAAGAAATTCCTCCTAACATCCAGTCTAAATCTCCCCTCTTCCAGTTTAAATCGATTGCCCCTTGTCCTGTCACTGCTATTTCCTGCTTTGCTTCTTTTATGCATTACCTTTAGACAGCTTCTCCACAGTTGTCACTTTCCAATGTAATTTCCTCCAAAAGTGGTCAATTCACAAGATAATTAAATGGTTTGGAGCCTTTCCCCAAGCCAGGATGATCACGTTTATTTCTGTTCCCAGTTCTCATTGGTCTGAGTCAGACCCAGTTTCTTTCCATCACTTTTCTGCCTTGGCGAGGAGGTACAATGAATGCGGCTGCATGAGTGCAGTTTTCAGTGCAATCCTTAGTTTTGGAAGCATATTCATGCTCAATGACAAGAGCCACAAGTCATGAAAAAGTGATACGAAGCCTAAGCACCACCCCCTAAGTGCAGCTACTCTGATAGTATAGCCCCAAGCATGGCAGATGATCCTGCAAGGTGATCCTGCAAGGTGATCCTGCACACTTCTTCAGCATCTTTCCTGTGTTTGTTCAAAACTCTTCCCTGCCACTGGCTCCACTCTTAAACCATGTTTTATTTTCCAACCAAATGCCATTTTTTGGCATGCAGCAAGACAGTCAGAACTCTTCGACTTGGTAGCAGTATCCTGGGCAGCTCTACTACACTACTTAAACTCATGAGCATTTCATACTTAAATTCATCTCTTTCCAGAAGGAAATTATAGCTGAGAAGATTAAACTCAGTGGTTTCGAGGAGTAACTTGCTAAATACCCATGAAACTGGAGTATGGATAGATTTTCTGGGGACTTAGTTAGTTCATTTTTCAGAGAACTAAAAATCAACAAACTCCCCTCTCCCCCATACTTCTTTGCTATGTTGTATCAGCCTGAATTCCTTTACTGTAAAAAACAATCAAAGCTTAACTTCTGCTTTACAAAAGCTGAACACTGCAGATGAGAACAGTGAAACTGTGTAACAGTCTCCCCATTATTTTTCCTCAATATTTATGAAGAAAGGGAAGCACTGTATCTTACAGTGCTTGGCCTGGCTATGAATGTGGAAACATTTGCCTGTGGAAAATAGGAAGCAGATTGCTAATATATAAACTTTGGAGGCCAAATAGCTCATGTTTTTCTGGTGTAGTCACACAACTTTGGGGAAAACAGCTTTAAAATGCTACCAGTAATGGCACAGGTATGGAGAAGAGTCTGTCTATACACCACTGTACTGAAACAGATAAGAAGTTCAATACGATGCAATTCTCAGCTTGGTGGACAAGATGTTAACTTCTCGTCTATCTAGGCAGGAGTGCAGAGTTCGTTTATGCTGTTGGGTTTTGCCTTTTGTTGTTGTTGTTTTTTGTTTTGTTTTGTCAGTGGATGTTTGTTTTGCCTTTACAAAGGAAGTGGAAGATTCCTGTGGCTATTTCCATACCTGCTTATCACCTGCCACTCAAAGCCAGGTACATTCATCCTCTTCACAACAAAAGTGCTTGGATTAAATTGGATTAAATTGCCCTGAATTCTTCGATTCTCAAGAGGAAATTTTTACATACTGCTTACCAGTTGTGATGACAAAGATTTCTGATGTGATCCATTTATGTAGAATTCATTTGGTAGAAAAAAGTTCCTCAGTTCTTGTTGTTACACTAACCCTACAAAAAAAAAAAAAGTGATGAAGGCATCAATTTTTAATCACAAAATTATATCAAAGTCCAGCAAAATTCTTACCTCTTACTACCTAGCAACCAAAGACCCATGAGCAAGATAAATTACCCTCTCACTTTCTTTCTCTCTCTCTGACAAGAAAGCAAAGTAAAAAGGAAAAAAATAAACCCCAACCTCTATGTTAGATGTTACTCTGCCTTTTTGCATATACAGAAGTTCCCCCCAGGCTAAAGGGATTATTAATTTTAATCAAAGTGCATACAAAGCATACATCCTGGCTTTAAAACAGAGAACTGAGAGAAGAATAATCAACTAGCTACCATTATAGGTAAAGCAGTTTGTGAACATGAGGAAAAAGCTGACTGAATTTCTTATGACAAAAAATGGACTAAAAAAAAAAAACCCAGCTGCTGATAACATGTTAGAAAGTGACAGTGTTTCTTGCTATTAACCTGTCAAGAACTAAATTTAGTGTAATTTCAAAACCTCTCTTAGACAAGCTTTATATTTTTAGTCAAATACCTTAATAGGTTGACTCTTTTACAAGCTATTAGCTTTTATCACTGCTGATCTCATACTAAAAAGAAAAAAAAAAAGAGAGAAAGAAACTTGCTACCCTTTCAGCATTCACTAGCAGCAAGAAGCATTGCTTTTTTAAATACAACTGCTGTCAAGAATGACAAAAGCAGCGTTAGTGCTGGTTTCACCTGCCAGTTTTTTAAGACCTGAACACAGAACATCTGAACAAATGCTTTAAATCCTCAGTAAATCAATGAGACAATATCACTAATCAGTAGCTACATCCTAGCTCATATACCTACTACCTGGTGATGGCTTCAACAATTCCTTGGCAGAGGATTGAGAAGGATATAATTTTTTTTCCACTGGATAGGTCATGCTCATGTTACCTCTTTCAAATCATCATTTCCTCATCTGGTAAGTTGTCACTACATGAAAGGAACAACAATCTGGATGAAACCTTTCTCAAAAAAGTGAGTTTTCTGACTCAATGGCCATAAAAAAATGCAATAGGAAGTCCACTATAGGTCACAGCTTCTTTCTGTAGGAAAAATGTGCATGCAGCAGGAAGCTCTGCATTGATGCAATGCACTTCTTCATGGGCAAGCTCCAGTTCAAAAGAGCAGCACTTCTCCATCCTGGCTGAGGAGCAATGGATATCTAAGCTTTTCTGAAAAGAAGAAACCAAAAAACCAACCAACCAA
>VWYK01027714.1:334-11486 GCA_013399775.1 Semnornis frantzii | reverse complement strand
GAGAGCAGAACACCCTCCCCCTCCTCAGCCACCTCAAAGAGGTGCAGCAAAGTAGCTTTTTGCTCAGTGCAAGGAGCAGTGAAGGCAAGAAGTCAGAGCTGACTCCAGCTGCTGGGGCACACCCTTCTTTCAGTGTACCTGTAAAACCACCGCTTGTGCAACACCACCAGAGCGACAACAGGAGCTGCAGGCACTGCCCAAGCACGCACCAAGGCACTACCCCTGGTTCCACGTGCACATAGGACTTCCAAGTGGCTATCAACCATCTACACCTGTGCAAGAGGTGAGTCACCTCCTGCAAACACAGCCCCAAACCGTTTGGCTCTCCCTTTCCCTGTATTCCTGTCATTGTGGCTAGTCCTACAACAGGCATTGCCCTCTTCAGGATGTGATTGTCCTCCTGCACAGCACCAAATAAGGTTAGAACAAAATCACAATAAACCACTCCAAGTTGAGAAAGGCAAACAAAGAAAAAAAACAAAAACCAAACAAACAAAACCCACATAAAAGAAAACAAAACACAAAACAACCCAAATAAAAACACTAAAGAAAAATAACAAACACAAAACCCAACCAAATAAAAAAAAACAAGAAAGAAAAACCAAACCAGCAGACAAACAAAAACCCCAGAAGAAAAGCAACCACACAAATAGTATTTCACTGTCTTCCTGAGCTGGAAAGGTCTCTTCCACGCCATCCACAGCTTCTGCAATACTTGTCAGGACCAGAGAAGTTCTTGCATCCTGCTTTGCTTCAGCTAACCACAGCCTCTTTGTGGTAACACATTTGGTTACCTCTGACCCAGGACTTCCTCCCTCTCCCTCTTATAGATAGAAGAAAAAACAAGTAGAGGAAAAAAGACAAAGGAGCAGGAGGAGATGATGGCCACAGGGAGCCCAGTGCAGGGCTGAAGTCTACCTGGCCAACAGCCACAAGCTTTTCTCATGAACAGGCTGCAGGAGTTATCTGGTTCCACAGACCTGCCTCAGCTGCTGCCCCAGGATCATCCTGCACAGATGTGGTCCACGAGCACAGGGTGGACAGAACAACAGAGAAGGAGGCCTTCAGAAAGCAACACCTCTGCACCAAGTGCATCTTGCAAAGGGCACCAGAGGAGCTTTTCCCAGCCTGACAGAGACACTCAATAGTTTTCCCCTATGATAAAAGCTCTAATGCCACAGATATACTCCTCATCCACCCACTACCTCAGGAGTGTAACTAAATGTATTCAACATTACAGGGGAATAACCTTAGCAGCAAAAGTACTGCTCTATGAAGTGCCATTTCTTGCAATAGGTATCTGTCCCTGGCTGCTCCTCGGTCAGTGTCTACACCACTGATGGAGTTGCCTGGTTTTAAGGCTCCAGTTTGCTCAATACTTAATTTTTTATCTAAAGGCAAATGTTTTAAGGCAGGGACCATAGCACAGTATTTAATATTGTTCTTTCCTTGGGCCAAATACCTTTATTCTCTGGGTTTTTCATTTGTTGGTGCTTGAGTTATCTTTTTACAAGATAACAATTTTACTTTTCTTTCTTTTTTTTTTCCCCTCCAGGTGCCCTGCCCTTAACTTCAATCCAGATCTTATTCCTCAGACAAAGATCTATTGCTAAACAACATTTTTTTTTCTGCTCTATACTTAAAGTGTTCCAACACATGCTCAGGTAAAAAGCTCACCATGAGGTCTAAGGGCAGATGCACTTTTTCAGAGTCATAGGATGGACCTTGAAGATCACCTAGTTTCAACCCCTCTGCCATTGCCAGGGACACCTTCCACCACACCAGGCTGCTCAAGGCCTTTCCCTGGACAGAATCAAAGAACTATAAAATAAAACCGAATTTCTGGCATTTCCAGGTGATTTATTTAGAGTCAGCAGCCCTGAGGAAAAGGTCCTGGGGGTCTGGGGTGATGAAAAGCTCAACTTGAGGCTGCAGTGTGAGTGCAGCCCAGACAGCAACTGTGTGCTGGGCTGCAGCAAGAGCAATGTGGGCAGCAGGGCAAGGGAGGGGATTCTGCCCCTTTGCTCTGCTCTCCTCAGACCCCAGCTGCAGTCATGGGTGCAGTTCTGGAGGGATAAGCAGCAGAAGCTAACTCCGAAGCAGCAGAGCTTTTCCATGTAAACCTCCAGAGCAGCAATGAGCAGGCAGGCATGCAGGTGATTAAGGAGGAACGGGGATGGTAGGGTCAGACAGATGGAGACAGTACAATGTTCTCCTAATGTTTCTACAGGAGATAAGCATCTACCTGCTGGTTTTATTTTTTATGTTAGGGTGAGAGGTTGGTTGTTTCTGGGCTTGAGTTGACATCAGGGTCAGGAGAAAGCTTTTGGATCACTGAAGTTCTGTTGCTTCTGTTGGAGGTGGGGAAGATGTCACCCTCAGTTTCCCCTCAAGCCCACGACTTCATGGCTAGGCCTGCCTCTAAATGTTTATAGGAGCAATTCAAAGTTGGAGACCAAACCAAATAATCCCCAAAGAAGATCAGTAGCTTTTCCATTGCTTCAATTACAGTTGTATTCCTCTGCAAATTCCACCTCTCAGCCACCAGGAGAGGCAAGGAGCTAAGTGCTACATTCGGAAAGAAAAGCTCAACTCAGAGATCACAGCAAAAGATCACCTCCAGCAAGACTCTGCTCACTAATGCCCTGATCTAGCTCCTTCCTTCCCCTCAGAACACCTGAGGTTGGACTTCTTTTTTTTCCACCTTCAAGCCTACAGAACAATCACAGGACAATCAGAGCTAAAAGGTTTCTTTGCATCTCTCTGCACCTATTTTAACTTTCTAAAGAAACCTCAGTCTCCACTGGAAGTAAAAACCAGGTTCTTTATCTGAGGCTTGCATGCCCCACCTGCCCAGGGTTGGTAGCTTCTCTGCCTGCCCCAATCATTCCTTGAGCATCCAAGGAAATGAAATACAAAACATTACACAACACGGAGGGTCAGGTTTAAACCAACAAAGACAAGGAAATTGCAAGTTAAGCTTTCTGCTCCTCCCTTGATTCACCTTGTTTTGTTCAGCTACTGCTCAGTCCCCAGACCCTTCCTCTCTCCTAATGCCCAAGAGCAATAGGACAAAGAAAACAGCAGGGCCTAAACAGAGCTGGCATTAGTTCTAATCGACCTGGCTTCATTTTCATGTAAATCATGACAATTTGACCTGGTTTGCCACTTGGAAAAGCCAAAAGATGTTCAACGATTTCTTGTACATTATTCCAGCTAAGTCAGACTAAACACCACCTGGAGGTGAAAATTCCCACCAGCCAATTTTACCCTTCTGAAAACAGGAGATGGTAACCATCACAGAAGGAGGTTTAAAGACACCCAGTGCTGGGTCATGAACTTGGGTCACAACCACCCCAAGGAATGCTCCAGGCTTGGGGCAGAGTGGTTGGAAAGTAGCCTGGGGGAGAAGGTTTGGGGGATGCTGGTGCCCAGCTGAACAGGAGCCAGCAGGGTGCCCAGGTGGCCAAGAAGGCCAAGGGCATTCTGGTCTGGATCAAAACCCCTGTGGCCAGCAGGAGTAGGGCAGTGATTGTGTCCCTGTTGTCAGCCCTGGTGAAGCCACAGCTTGAGTGCTGGGTTCAGTCCTGGGTATCAGAGGACACGAAAGACACTGAGGGGTTGGAAAGTGTTCAGAGAAGAGCAAGGAGCTTGATGAGGGGTTTGGAGAGCATCTTTAAAAGAGTGGCTGAGGGAGATGAGGGTATTTAGTCTGGAGAAGAGAAGAGTGGGGGGAGATGTCATTGCTCACTACAACTACCTGAAAAGAGGTCGGAGTGAGGCTGCTGTTGGTCTCTCTTCTCTCAAGCAACTCAATTTCCTCTTTTCCTAACTGTAGTTAAGTGACAGGCTGAGAGAGTTGGGGCTCTGCAGCCTGGAGAAGAGAAGGCTTCCAGGAGACCTTGGAGTAGCCTCCCAGTAGCTGAAGGGGGCTCCAGGAAGGCTGGGGAGGGCTTATTGACAAGGGCTTGTAATGACAGGACAAGGGGAATGGGTTTGAAGTGGCAGAGGGGAGATTGAAAGTGGATGTGAGGAGGAAGTTGCTTGCAGTGAGGGGGGTGAGACAGTGGCACAGGTTGCCCAGGAAGGTTGTGGCTGCCCCCTCCCTGGATGTGTTGAAGGCCAGGTTGGAGGAGGCCTTAAGTGACCTGTGCCAGGGGAGGTCTAGACTGGACATCAGGAGAAACTTTTTCACAGAGAGAGAAAGAGGTTGGATCAGGCTGCCCAGGTAGGTAGTGGGTGTCCCAATCCCTGGAGGTGTTCAAGAAGCTGTAGATGTGGTGCTTTGGGATAGGGTAGCTGGGTTACAGCTGGACTCTATGATTTTAAAGGTCTTTCCCATGCCTTAGTGATTCTGTGCTCACAGGGCTTCTCCAGAAGGTTTTAAAGGGCCACACTACCAATCCACTACTTTAAAACACCATGCAAAAGACTGCTCCATTTCTTTACTGCTAAACAACTTTGCTGGTGAGCTTGTTGTGAGAAACCTCTGCATCACACAATGAATGAGGTCCACTTTGAGGATCCAACAAGCCCTTTGCTTCCTTTTTTCCCCTTTTGAATCACCTGAACAATGAATTTCTCAATGTTTTCCAGCTGTAACTCAAACCCTCTCCCTGACTGCTGGATTTCACTGTTCCAGCAACATCTCACAACCCAGTCACTGGCAATAGGTCTTCCAGCAGAAAACCATAAAGGCAGCCTTTATTAGCAGTCCTATTTCCACAAGCATCCAGGGTGTTAACAAGCAGCACATGCACAGAGATGGAAGTTTATAAGAACGTTTGCTCTATATCAAAGAAATGTTTAGCTTCCCATGAGCATGATTCCACACACACTTGTGGTAAGACAGGTTGTGTTCTTCTCATCTCTCTTGTCCAATAGCTGCTGTTACTGGACTTGGTAGGGCAGCATGTGACACAGAAAAATGCAGCTGCATTTTTGGCTCAGAAACCCCTACAAGAGCCTGTGAGTCATGAGCCAAAAGGCCCACATAAAAGCAACAGAGAAGAATGCAGATTCAGTCTTCTTTTTATTGCAAGCATGTGTGCCTTTACTGGATGGTCATGATGCACAGAAATGACAAAACCAGAAGTAATTTCCAAGTTATGAGAATGGAAAAAATCCCTTTGGTCAGGTAAATTTGGGCTCCTAAGGCCACTTTCCTTAGAATGGAAAGATTAGCACTGACCACATTGTGTCTGAGCTACAAAACATAACACGTGCTGAGACATGCCCTCTGAGCTATGCTCTACAAGACTCAGGGTGATCTGGGGGGAGGTTTATTGGATTCCACTCTGCAGAATTTCTCACTGGGCTGCAGCAAGAGCAGTGTGGGCAGCAGGGCAAGGGAGGGGATTCTGCCCCTTTGCTCTGCTCTCCTCACACCCCACCTGCAGTCCTGGGTGCAGTTCTGGAGCCCCCAGCACAGGAAGAACATGGAACTGGTGGAGTGGGTCCAGAGGAGGCCACCAAGATGCTGAGAGGGCTGCAGCAGCTCTGCTGTGAGGACAGGCTGAGAGAGTTGAGGCTCTGCAGCCTGGAGAAGAGAAGGCTTCCAGGAGACCTTAGAGTAGCCTTCCAGTAGCTGAAGGGGGCTCCAGGAAGGCTGGGGAGGGATTATTGACAAGGTCTTGTAATCACAGGACAAGGGGAATGGGTTTGAAGTGGCAGAGGGGAGATTGAAAGTGGATGTTAGGAGGAAGTTGTTTGCAGTGAGGGTGGTGAGACACTGGCACAGGTTGCCCAGGGAGGTTGTGGCTGCTCCCTCCCTGGAGGTGTTGAAGGCCAGGTTGGAGGAGGCCTTGAGTGACCTGTGCTAGTGGGAGGTGTCCCTGCCTATGGCAGGGGGTTGGAACTGGCTGATCCTTGAGCTCCCTTCCAACCTTACCATTCTATGATAAACCCAAGACACCCTCATCCTAAATGCCCAACACTGAGCTCTCCTGCTATGCTGTCTTGCAGCAGAACATCCACCACCTGCCTGTTGCACTAGTGAAGAAGTTTACAATGCAACAATTTGTGACTCAGATGTGTCAACTTTCTGATTAAAGATGTGACATTTTGCCACACTGGAGCAGTGCTGAGAAGAAAGAGTAACAAATGCTTCAACCTTGTTGCTTCTTAAATGAGAATAATCCAAATCCACTCCCTTCTTACACCACTTGGAGCTGGTAAAATAAACAGCAGGCAGGAGGGAGCGTGAGAGCAATCTGCACTATGGTCTGCAGAAGAATGTCTCAGGACTCCCCTTTATCACCATCTCAGGGATACTGTCAGCAAGAAGCTGTTCCCACACTACATCATCTTGTCTGCCTGCAAGCAGCAGCCCAGCACAAAGTCAGCTCAAGAGAAGATGGTTTGTACTTAGTGGATAGAACAGGATAGGAATCAAGACTGAAGGTGTACAGAGGCAGCACTGCACAATGCTCTTCATGCACCCACCCAAAGAGTGTTTGCTCTGCTGCTGCATGAATATCAAACCCACCCTCAGAAAGAGATCCTTTATGTCCTTTACTCCTCCATATATAAAGTTGGAAACCCATTGGCTCTTTCTAATTCCCCTTGGAATGAGGCCCACCACCAATTTAGTTCTCATGCCCAGTTTCACTCCTGCTAAAAACCAGCTTCAATCGTTGCTGGCCACCTGAACTTCATGTTGGCATCCACAATGATTAACTACCACAGCAGGCAACTGTCCTACCCCCTCGGGTACACTGTGTTCCTGGGGAAGCGTTGCTGCTACAAGGCAATGTGAGGCAGAGGCAAGCACAAAGCAAAGTACCCCATCTGGAGCCCTGTGTGCAGTTCTGGAGCCCCCAGCACAGAAAGGACATGGAACAGGAAGAGTGGGCCCAGGAGGCCACCAAGATGCTGAGAGGGTTGCAGCAGCTCTGCTGTGAGGACAGGCTGAGAGAGTTGGGGCTCTGCAGCCTGCAGAAGAGAAGGTTTCCAGGAGACCTTGGAGTGGCCTTGCAGGATCTGAAGGAGGCTGCAGGAAGGCTGGGGAGGGACTATTGACAAGGTCTGGGAATGCTAGGACAAGGGGAATGGGTTTGAAGTGGTAAAGGAGAGATTGAAAGTGGATGTTAGGAGGAAGTTGTTTGCAGTGAGGGTGGTGAGACACTGGCACAGGTTGCCCAGGGAGGTTGTGGCTGCTCCCTCCCTGGAGGTGTTCAAGGCCAGGTTGGAGGAGGCCTTGAGTGACCTGTGCTAGTGGGAGGTGTCCCTGCTTATGGCAGGGGGTTGGAACTAGTTGGCTGATCCTTGAGCTCCCTTCCAACCTTACCATTCTATGATTCCATATCCTAAGGCAGCCAGAGAATCTCTACCACTTCTCTGATGGGGAATTTTCCAGCCCTTTCTGAACTACTGCAGCAGCAAGAGGAAAAACCACTAAATATAATCCTGTGCTTTCAAGGGGCAAGGAGTGGAACAGGAGCAAGAAGAGGAAACTTACACAAACAAATGCCACAGGATGCATCAGAGGTTAAATGGAAAGGATGCACACCCTGCTTGATGAGGTTCAGACAAGCATCACCTTGTAGGATTGAGAAAGGTGTTCACCATGCTCAGAGGACAATGAAACACAGCAAAGCAACACAGAGACATCCTGAGACAAACAGAACCACAGCAGTTTCAGGAGCATACCTTTCAAAAGCACAGTCAGGTGTGAACTTGTCATCTCTTGCTCAGTTTGAGGACACAATTCTGTTCAACATCCAGAGTCACTTCCATTTGCTTCATGTGAAGCTTTTCCCCATTTCAACTTATCCTCCTTAAAGTACTGCAAGGGAGAGGTGTGAAGGCTGACTTTGGATCCTTTCAGCCTTACAGCAGCTCTCTTTGGGTAGCAGAAACTGCCTATGGCTCCACAAAAAGGCAGTTCCCAGAAAGCTCATTCCAACTCAAGCACCCTCCTGCATTTGCATAACAGGCCTTTGCCACTCCGGTGCACTCTGAGTCAGGGACCAAGTGAAGAGTTGCTGGCAATGCTCAACCAGCTCTGCTTTGCTTGGTTAGACATTATAACACTGAGCTACCTAAAGCTGCCTGGCACGGAGTGCCCCCAAGGGCAGCTCACTTAACTATGAAGTTTGCAACCCAACACTGCTGGGTCTTGGAAGGCATTCCAAGCTTTGCCAAGGCTCTTTTGTCACTCTTCAGGAAATGAAAGGCTTGTTTTCCAGAGAGATAAAGTCCAGTGAAATTCCTCCAAAACTGGAGGGAAATCTGAAAGCTTAACAGACATAATAAATTGTGCATTATCTGTATCGTGGAGCCAGCCCTGCACAAATAAATCCATCCACGTCAGAACTGCCAGCTGCAAATCCCCCTCCATGTGAATGGCAGCTCTAACTTCAGTGGCCTTGCTGCTCCCACAAGTCAAGGAAAGAGAGGTCTTCTCTTCTATATTATGATGTAAACTATGGGTGAATTTAATTCCTCCCACACAAAGCTCTCACATAATCCCTGCTGCAGCTTGCTTCTGGTTCATGGGTTGGATATTCATCTGCATACAGCTTCAAAAGATGTACATTTCTCAGCATCACTATCAGGCATGCCTTTAGTATGAGCTATGTAGTGAGAACTGGAGGAAGGTAGCTGGTTTGGGTTTTATTTTTTTTGCATTTCTTTGTGATGTAACAAGATTTACATCCCCTGCAATTAAAAAAAAATATGTCTGGTCCAAAGCATAGTTAAAACCTTAAAAGGACTACACAGAGACCTGGAAGTTTACCCCTTACCATCATCTGCAACACCAGGACTTCTTTCACACCTAGGGCTCTGTGCAGCAATGATGCATCAGGGGCTGTGTTCTTACCTGGACAAGTTTATTTGTTGTATGTTTTTAGTAACATACAGACTGCAAGTATTAGGAGATCACAGCTGCACAGAAGCCAAGCATAAAGGCTAACAGCAGTCAGGAAACAACATTGACTTTTCC
The DNA here is from genome assembly GCA_013399775.1 of Semnornis frantzii. Lineage (NCBI taxonomy): Eukaryota > Metazoa > Chordata > Aves > Piciformes > Ramphastidae > Semnornis > Semnornis frantzii. The sequence continues at coordinate 2,539 of VWYK01027714.1, read as the reverse complement.
AGTATGACCCATAAATGTCAGCAAACATCATTCTCCACCACTATTTGTGCCTTAACCTGCACTCCATCTCCCTGTCTGCAAGAGATCTTCAGTCATCACAGCAAAAAGGACAGTGCACAAGGGGTCCCATTTGTATATATTGTCTTTAGAGTCTCTAAGATTTTAAAAGCTGCTCAAATAGCCCAAATCCTGCACATTAAAACGGGCAAGTCACTGAATTAAACCAGCAGCTTCCCAACAAACTCTTCAGTCTCCAAACACCTTGTTCACCACTTCCCCCAGGGCTCAAGAAGCAGCTCAGGGAGATGGCAAGCAGCAGAAGCAGCACTTCTGCAAGGGAGGAAGATCCTGCAATTGCCAGACTCCTCCTCCCTCTCAAGGAAAGCCCAATTCATCTCTATGCAGAATGCAAGGCCAAACACTTCCATGATTTCACTGGGGAGGAACAGGTTACAGCATAAATCATCTTGGTCTTAGGAAGTCACACTGATAAATGCCACTCCAGAGTCCCCAAGTGAGTGGCACTTCAACTGTCCCCAGTGCAATGCCAACATAACTTCAGGAGAGATCAGAGATAGAGTCACAGGAACATCAACAAGCAACTCAGTAGTGCTTGCATCAATCCTTTCTTCCCTTGCTGTATGCATTTAAATACAAAACACCAACCTGTGCCCTGGCAAAGACCACCAATGGGTGCAGCACATGGAGCAACAGGCAGGCTTCAGAGATACTCTGAGTAATGCCAGCAACTGGCTCCTTGAAGCAGATGATGTTTTTAATTAAAAACTACACATTAAGCAAAATTAGTTAGACCAAGGTCAGCTGATCTGAAGGGGTTGCAATCTTAATAGATACTCCTTATTGCACTGTAGTGGCTTGAATGCTTTGTTTCATTATGCCAATGTGGGGAGGTCATGACTGCGCCAGCGTTCAAATAAAACTTGTTCCGAGTCACTAAACGTACCCCAGGTTCTTGTAATTCCCCATGCAAAGAGAGAACAGCAAATGTTTATCCTTCCTTTTCCCCCCAGCATTACTGGTTTACACTCCTGTAGCTGTGGCAACCACACTGTGCCAAGCAGCTCAGTGCCTTTCAATGAGATTAACTTCTTAAACAGGCATAAACAGCAAAAGTTCAGCTCCAGCCGGCTAAGGTGAGTGGCAGACACATGGCTCATGGGCTGGGGCACAGCACAAGAGTTCAAGGGATGCCCAGTATCTAAAGGGGGCTGCAGGAAGGCTGGGGAGGGATTATTGACAAGGTCTGGGAATGGTAGGACAAGGGGCAATGGGTTTGAACTGGCAGAGGGGAGATTGAAAGTGGATGTTAGGAGGAAGTGGTTTGCAGTGAGGGTGGTGAGACACTGGCACAGGTTGCCCAGGGAAGTTGTGGCTGCTCCCTCCCTGAAGGGGTTCAAGGCCAGGTTGGAGGAGGCCTTGAGTGAGCTGTGCTAGTGGGAGGTGCCCCTGCCTATGGCAGGGGGTTGGAACTGGCTGATCCTTGAGGGCTCTTCCAACCTTCCCATTCTATGACCTCTTCACAGAGGTCATCACCTCACCTAGAACTTACCTCACAGCAGAGTCAGCTCTAAGTATTTTAGGTTACCTAAGGTTTGGTTCCTTTGTGGAATGCTAAGCAAATTACTAGGAAAAAAAAAGAAATGAAGAAGAGAAATTGTGTTGGACTGCAAACTGCAAGGTTCCTATGCATGTTGGATACAGACAAAGCACACAAAACACCCCCCATAAACTTAGGCTCGTAACAAACACCAGTTTAACAAGTGCTAACCTAGTTTAATTCAAATTGGACAAAGGAACTTCCTCCTTCCTTTCCTTCCTCTCCAACAGGTGGGAAAAGACATGAAACAAGTTCATGCTGCAGCAGGCAAACATTAATAGTGAGTGAAACCACACAGCCACCTATGCTCCTTTCCCTTCCCCTCAGTTTTATTTTAAGAAACCCCACATTATCCCTCCAGAAGAGTTCCACCTTAATACTTTTTCCTCCTCTGCTAGACTCTGTGTGGACCTAAATTAGGACTGAATGCAACTCAACACATACCTTATCTCAAGCCATAAATATCCAACATTAAGAGATGCTGAGAGAATCAGCTGAGAGGACTAGCCAAAAAAAAAAAAACAAACAAACCAACCATACCATGAAATTCTTCTATATTATCCCAAACTAAGACATGCTGAGAGAAT
>VWYK01027712.1:9586-26385 GCA_013399775.1 Semnornis frantzii | reverse complement strand
TGGGGTCTGAGGAGAGCAGAGTAAAAGGGCAGAATCCCCTCCCTTGCCCTGCTGGCCACGCAGTCTGAAGACCTGAGGTGGTTCCTAAGCAAAGCAAAGTCAAAGACATGCTATAGGCTTTACTTGTGGAGGTTTGGTGTAAGAAGACAGCAGTCCTTCAGGGGGAGAGGGACTGAGGTTGGTTTTAACGATTTCCTTCACATCGAAAGGAAAAGTTTAAATAGATTCCTGTGCCCTGAATATGAGAGCAGAAGAAGTTATTTCTGTTTAAGTAGGTGTTAGGAGGTAGGAAAGAGCGTTGCAATAACAACCTGTCTCATAAGCTGTGGAAGTGAGATGTTGAATCTGTACCCAAACAAAGAGTGAACTTGAGTCACAAGAACACTTTGTATTTATAGGGCAGCTTTCATCAGAGAATTTCAGAGTGTTTCACCCACCTGGAGAGCCAGAGGTAAATACACAGATTTACACCAAGCCCTGCTTTCATTGGTGGTGTTGTGGAGCCAAATGGTTTAGAAGTACAGAGCCGGGGGCTGTTTGACTAAGAGGACTGAATTTGGCCCCACATGCTTGACTTTCACCTTTTTCCTTCTAAAGTAAGCTTTCCTTCCACTCTGTAGATGGGCAACTGATGCACAGAGATCCCAGGGAGTTTTGTCCAAAGTCACAAATTGAGGAAGTTAATGAGAAAGGACCCAAGAGTTTTGGCTTTGTGCTCTAACCCCAAGGAAAACTTAATTTGGCACCAGCAGCTTCTTGATCTTCAGGGCTTCTGCATGAGCAGGGAGTAGTTTGCTTAATGAAATAATATCCCAGGCACATATGAAGAGCAATTACTTGCTCTCATATAAACTCTCATGCATTCATCTAGGAAAAATGTTCATGACTCAGTCATCTGGGATGGTTCAAGCTACTCACCCTCCAGCATGAGGCGTAGGCATTACAGTGGTGAAGTTACAAAGGAAGACACATGACCTCAATTACTCACAAGGAGTCAAATTATGATCTCAGATACAGTGGTATAAATCCAGAGTCATTCCCCCCTGAAGTAATTGGCATCATACTGTATTTCTTTAACACAGAGGGAATCAGAATGCAGTCTATAATCTCAGAATGCCTGTAGAGCTTTATTCAGAGAGAGGCTGTGCTCTCCAGCAGTGGATGTTTGCAATGGAGAAAGCTAAAGTTGGAAAAGGCACAAGTAATGAAATGTGCCAAGCTTCCCTGTAGCAAGAGCAACAAATTATTGCCTAGTTTTAACAGCATACTTAATAGTGATTTCACTTTTCTTTTTTTTTTTTTTAACCAGGTTTTCTCCATTTTCTCTCTTTTTTTTAACAAACAATATAAATTAACTGATACACAGAAAGAATGATAAGGCCCTGTCCAGTTGGAGTATATCTCCAATTCCTCCTTTTTGCTCTGAGTGACATAAGTGATGAGGAAGGAAGCATTTAACTGTTAAGGAAGGTGAAGAAAATGCTGAAGTTACAAATGTACAGATGTGATTGTGACCACAGTTCTAGAATTAGGGACCTTGCAAGTTCCAAAGAAAGAATGATTGATGTAACAACTGCAATGAGCTGTCCTGGTGGGACATCTCAAATGATAGGAAACTGTTTCCATCAGTGCAGAGCAAAGGACCTATGGCCTGAAGAGCAGGGACAGGAGGCTCAGCACAGCAGGAGACCTCACAGCAACAATGTTATAAATGGACCATTGATAATTCCTGAGCTTTCAGTAACTGATCCTCTCAACCTTACAGTTCCAGTACTTGGGAACTGATAGATGAGGATCTTGTCCCCTGGAGACTGTGGAAACCCTGGCAGAAATGAACAGGGAATGGATTCAGTTTGTCAGAGAAAACACATCAGAGGCACCTTACAAGTTTTCAGCACATCAGGCAACCCAGAGCTTTCACAAATATATACATTTATAACACTTTTTAAGCCTTCAGAAGCAGTCCAAACATTAAATTATATTCCAGGCAAAGCATACCAGCACCCAGGGGACCTTCCTTAAAAGCTCTGGGTGCATGGAAGGACCACCGAGGTGCACCACAGAGCATCCTGCCTGCTGCTGGCGTGGGGAGCAACACAGCATACAGCTCCAGCCTGTGTAGCAGTACTCTGTGAGCATATACCACAATTTCTGGCTTGTCTTGCAGCTGTTACCCAATTCAGATTCCTTCCTGAAAAATCTTGGCACATACATATGTTGATATAAGTCCCAAATATGCAGAAGACGTGCATGCGCTGCGGGAAAGCTGCAGATCTTGTAGATTTAGGAAAGCAGTACCTCTATTACATGCATGAATGCAAAGTAGGTGTATTTACATATGCATCAGTTCAGAGGATCACGGGTTGGAAGGGACCTCCAGACATCATTGAGTCCAACCTCTCTGCCAGAGCAGGACCATACAATGTAGTGCAGGTTGCACAGAAACGCGTCCAGGCAGGGCTTGAAAGTCTCCAGAGAAGGAGACTTCACAACCTCTCTGGGCAGCCTGTGCTGCCCTTACAGTAAAGAAGTTCTTCTTCATGTTGAGGTGGAACTTCCTGTGCTGTAGTTTATACTCACTGTTCTAAGTGCTTCTGCAGTATGTGACAGTATGCTGTGTGCTAGATCACAGCACAGCATCTGGGGCTATCATTATGGGACCCTTGAGTGAAGGTGGTAAAGAAACTTTGCACTAGCACCACTGAAACACTGGAGCCTTCTGCCTCTTTTCTAAAGGAGGCATTTGGACAGGTTGCAGTGTTTCTGTGACAGATCCAGGAGCAGTAAGCCTTTCCCAGCACCCAGCAGAGCTGAAATGACAGCTTGCTGAGTGTGACAGCTCATCGTATCTGTGTTAGTCTGCTGCAGGACTTCCACAGAGCTGATAACACTCCTGCTTTTCAGGTGGAGAGACAGAAAATGGGATCACAGAATCACAGAATATCAGGGGCTGGAAGGGACCTCGAAAGCTCATCCAGTCCTGCCAGAGCAGGATCACCTAGAGCAGATCACACAGGAACACATCCAGACGGGCCTCGAATATCTCCAGAGAAGGAGATTCCACAACCCACCCTGGGCAGCCTGTTCCAGGGTTCTGTCACCCTCATAGGGAAAAAAATCCATAGTTCCATAGAACTTCCATAGAACTTCCTCACCTTCCACCCATTGTCCCTCATCTTGCCATTGGACATCACCAAGCAGAGCCTGGCTCCATCTTCCTGGCACTCATACTGATAAGCATTGGATGAGGTCTCCTCTTCTCCAAGCTAAAGAGCCTCAGCTCCCTCAGTCTCTCCTCATAAGAGAGATGTTCCATGTCTTGGTAGTGCAAACAGATCAATAATCAGGAATTTTCATGGGAGATTCTCCATAAGCCTGGATGTGCTGCTGCTCGCTTGTCACAGTGCAGACTGTGGGACCCAGTGTTGCAGTGTGTTCACAGTTGTGCTCAGAAACCCCCACAGACCTACCACAGCAGCCTCAGGTTGGGGGGGCATTTTTCCATCAAGGTGATTACATTCATTTGGATCTGCTTTGAATGAGGTGAGAAGGAACTGAAAAATCAGATCAAAAACACTGGAAGTGTTCAAGGACCAAGCTGAATGGGGCTTGGAGCAACCTGTGGGGTAGATGTCCTTGCCCAAGACAGGGAGTTGGAATTAGATGATCTTTAAGAATCCTTCCAACCCAAACCATCCTATGGTTTGATGATTTCTACGTAAAGATTCCTGGGTGTGAGGGTGCAAAATGGTTAAGAAACAGGTCAAAACCAAGGAGCAATGCTGATGAGGGGGTCCCACAAGACTCAGATATCACACCACTTGGTGGCCATAGGCATTCCTGAAGGGGTATAGGTGGCATTGGGGTGGTCATGGGGTGGGAGTGGATCTGAGCATATGAAATGAGGGAGGGAGACTGAGTGCATGTTGATAACCTGCTGCTTGGTTGGATGAGCACCTGTAGGCACAGCCCCTCAAAATGCTGGTTTCCTTCAGATCTGGGACCCCAGTGGGAAGTGATCATTGATCTTTTGGATAACCATCAGCATCCCAGTCTCTGAAGCAGGGAGAGAGGCAGCAGACATGGCACATCCATGAGGTGAAGGTAACTGTGAGCTGGAAACACCTAAAGGGCTCTGGGAACTTAAAATATGCCTTGTGAACACCGAGAGGTTGCTGAGAGCTGTGGCTGTGCAGCTAGGAGAAAGCCAGGCAGTGTAGGACTTCACAACCAGGGGACCTTCTTTTGAGAAGCTTTAAGGAAGGGGTTTCTAGCTAATGCTGCATGGAAAGGCAATATCAGCTCTGGAGGTGCTCAAGGAGCTTGAGTCTCAGACTCCATCTGTTAAAATCTCTGATGGGTGCACAGTGCTGCTTTCCTGCAGCACCATCTCAGGCTCTGGCCAGCCCTGAATGTGCAAGGCTATATTCTAGGAAAGTTAAATCCCTAAAATCCCATAATGATCCCTAAAATCACATAAAGATCACACTGCAGCCCTGTTTTCAAAGCTCCTTGGTACTGATCTAACTCCTCTCCACCTGAAAGCCATCTAAAACACTTGGGTGAGCATTGCAGAGCTGCAGCTCAGCACCTCAAACCATGCTTTCCCCATACTGGGTGAACAGACCAATGCTTGATTGGGATTTATTTAATGTACCAGAGCCAGCAGGTGTAGGTAATTCAGAACTGCTGAGGACAAATCACCATGTGTAAGGTTAAGGCAATTACTCCAGGGAGGAGAGAGGGAGAGGGAAAATGCCATACAACAGCGTGGTTATCTCCTCACACATCCTCTCTTCTCCTTGCATAATAGCCCAGTCCTGTGGGCCCCTGCCAGCAAAATAAAGCAATGATCCTTAGCCCTGTGTGCCTGTTGTTATTGATTTCCAAAATACTCCCAGCTAGTTGTGTTAAATGTGTCCTTCCACTGCAAGAAAGGGTTGCTGGGCACACAAGGGGCGGCGTTGTGATGCTACATGCGTTAGACATAAAGGCATCTTCAAAACCTCTTCTGCTTTTTAAGGCATTTCCATCCCTTCATGGAAAGCCATCTGGAAATAAATGTAGCTGGTTTAATGTATGTAATGAATTTAATGTGCTGTTCTTCCACATTAAGGGGGAGAGGGAAAAAAAAAACTCTAATAGGATGATTGAGTGGGGCCAAAGTTCTGCAGGAAATTCCTCTGTAATACGCGATTGAATTCTTGTTTTTCTATTAGGGCAGCCAAAACATTCGGTGTCCTCGACAATACAGGATGTGTGCCGTAGCTTTTTTGCCACTAAGCTAGGCATGCTGCAGCTGGCCACGTGCCCAGCTACTTGAGCATTCCCATTCCAAGGATTTATTTATTTTCCAGAGGAAAAACTACATCAGTTCAACAGAACTCGGCAGATTTCTGTCGGTCCAGACGACAGAGCTGAGTGCCTGGCTGCCAAGTGAATGAAATCTAAGGAATCTGGAAGCAAAACTGAGATTTGCCTAATGGATGCCTAAAAATGGATGCCTAATGGATGCCTAAAAGTCTTTGTTCATGGAACTCCCAACCCTTTTCTCAACAGGAATTGGGCACCTAACTCCCTTTGTAAATCCGCGTCTCGAGCCTACGTTCAAGCCCTTAAATCATAGAATGATAAGGTTGGAAGGGACCTCAAGGATCATCCAGTTCCAACCCCCTACCATAGGCAGGGACACCTCCCACTAGCACAGATCACTCAAGGCCTCCTCCAAACTGGCCTTGAACACCTCCAGGGAGGGAGCAACCACAACCTCCCTGGGCAACCTGTGCCAGTGCCTCACCACCCTCACTGCAAACAACTTCCTCCTAACATCCAGTCTAAATAAATATCCTGGTGTTCAAAAATGTTGTGACCACATAAGCTGGGAGAAGCTGGTGAGCACAGCCCATGTGAAAAATCATAGTATTGATTTATTAGCCTGAATAGGGCCCTAGGAGCCTGACTTTAAATGGCTTTTAAAACCTAAGGCCAGTAGGGCCATGAAGATGCTCAGAGGGTTGCAACAGCTCTCTTATCAGAAGAGGCTACAAGAGTTGGGGCTCTGCAGCCTGCAGAAGAGAAGGCTTCCAGGAGACCTTAGAGTAGCCTTCCAGTAGCTGAAGGGGGTCTACAGGAAGGCTGAGGAGGGACTATTGACAAGGGCTTGTCATGACAGGATGAGGAAGAATGGGTTTAAACTAACAGAGAAGAAATGTTAGGAGGAAGTTGTTTGCAGTGAGGGTGGTGAGACACTGGCACAGGTTGTCCAGGGAGGTTGTGGCTGCTCCCTCCCTGCAGGTGTTCAAGGCCAGGTTGGAGGAGGCCTTGAGTGACCTGTACTAGTGGGAGGTGTCCCTGCCTATGGCAGGGGGGTGGAACTGGATGATCTTTGAGGGCCCTTCCAACCTAAACCATTCTATGATTCTATGATACTTTTACCCATTCAAGTTGCACAGAACAAGGAGTTTTACAAACTTCTCATGAGAGACAGATTTAGGTTTAGACTGGATATTGGGAAGAAAATTCTTTACAGTGAGGATGGTGAGACACTGGAACAGATTGCCCAGGGAAATTATTGATGCCCCCCTACCTGGAAGTGTTCAAAGCCGAGTTGGATAGGACTTTGAGCATCCTGGGCTAATGGCAGGTGTCCCTGCCTGTGGGAGGGGGTTTGGAACTGGAGGATCTTTAGGCTCCCTTCCAACCCCAACCATTCAATGAGTCTATGATAAAATGTGAAGCTGCACACTTACAGCATGGATGTGACAATAGTTAAACACACTGAGAAACTGAGCTGGTAGTTCAAGCTCCCTCCACCCTCCAACCCCCCCAAAAAAACCCCAAACCTATTGTTGTTGTGATGCATCAGAGGAGGGAAGCAAATAATTTGAATGCTTTTTCTGGCAAGTCATTGTGTATGTGGGACATCTACCTTGCACTCCCAGGGGTTACAGCTATAAAATGTCTCCAATTATTACCACACATTATAAGAATATGCTAATGGTTTTGAGATAGCCTGGAAACCCACAGGGAAGTGAGTATAGAGCTATATACAAGAATTGAGGAGGAGAACTCCAAAGTTTTGGAACTGCAGCTTGGGAAAAAGTGATGCATGTTACTGTAGGCCCCTAACCTTGTCCATGAGACCTTGAGGCTCATTTCCCATAGCAGTAGACTCTCTTCCCTTCTCTCTTCTTAAGAGGGGAGGGCAGTTGTTTTTGTTTTTTTTTTCCTTCTGTGAATAAAGGATTTGCCCCCCCAAAAGTAGTCCCAGGTCAAATTAGTCATACAGTTGCAGCTGGAACTGGTTTACAACACTGTGGAGAATGTCCAGATACTTAAGCAAATATTTAGGGCACTCTGCCAAGGGGTGGGAGATGCAGGTTGAGATCTCTCTGGGGAAGTGGATTTGAATTCACCTCTGGGAGGCAAACAGCATCTTACTGTATAGGGTAAGAGAGAATGATTCAAGCAACCTAAGGTTCTCCTCTCACTTGAGCTATGTGGCCTTCTGAAGCACCCAAGATTCAGGGAAGCTGGGATGCAGTACTGAACCAAGCAGGAGACTTGATTTGACCTCTCAGCCTCAACTAGACCTCTTCTCACTCACTCATCCCAGCTTTCCAAGATTCAGGGAAGCTGGGATGCAGTACTGAACCAAGCAGGAGACTTGATTTGACCTCTCAGCCTCAACTGACCTCTTCCTCACTCACTCATCATATGTTTCAGCCCTGTAGAGGCAAAATAGCGCTCATCTTCCCCCATCCCTCTCCCAGAGAAGCCAATGTTTGATTTCTGTGTTTGGTTTCCCATTAATCCTCCTTAAACTGAAACTCAGAGCTTATCTACCACTGAGCCAGGATCCTTACTCATCCTGGCTGAGATCAGGTTCTGACCTCTGGGACACTAAATAAAAGCAAAGAGAGGGTAATATTTGTTGGCTTCATTAGTAACACAAAATGAAAGGCACCCAAGTGGGTAAAACTGGGATGACTCAGTACCTGCTCTGTGCACAGAAAAGGTTTGGCCTTTCCTCGTGACAACATTTCATTACATGTGCCCCACAGCCTTGCTCCTCCACTTTCTCTGGAGTCAAACAGCTCACCAGGTTAACCCACAGGCTTTGTGCAGGGTCCTGAGGCCAGCCAAGTGTTTATCATCCTTGAGGAATCTAGTCTGTAGAGGTTGGATTAATTTTTGTCATGCACACATAAACAGATTCAAGATGTTCTCGTCCAGCCAGTGGATAAAGGTTTCTCCTGATATCTCAGTTCCCCATCAGAAAAGTAGTTGAGCCCAACGTGCCAAGATTCTCCCCAAGGCATAATTGCCATCATCTGTGTTTACTAATGCAGGCTTAAAGGCATCTGAAAAACATGGACAGTGTCTTTTCCCAGCATGAACTCTGAGGTCTGGCTAGCCCCAGGTTTGAACTGCATCTTAAAAACACCTATGCCCAGGATGCCTCTCACCTAAGACCAGAAGGTCCCATTCACCTTGCAGGAGCAACATTAGTCAGCTTCAATCAGTGGTCCAGCCTCTCAAGAGCAAGAATCACAGAACTTTAGAGGTTGGAAGGGGCCTCTAGAGATCATTGAGTCCAACCCCCCTGCCAATGCAGGATCCCCTAGGATAGTTCACACAGGGAGGTATCCAGGTGGATTTGGGAAGTCTCCAGAGAAGGAAACTCCACAACCTCTCTGGGCAGCCTGCTCCAGGGCTCTGTCACCCTCACTGTAAAGAAGTTTCTCCTCATGTTGAGCTGCAACCTTCTCTGTTCCAGTTTGCAGCTGTTGCTCCTTGGCTTATTGCTGCTGACCAGCAAAAAGAGCTTGGCCCCAGCCACTTGACACCCACCCCTCAGGTGTTTGCACACACTGATCAGATCTCCTCTCAGCCTTCTCTTCTCCAGACTAAGCAGCCCCAGGTTTCTCAGAATGCTAGACCTGCAATTCCAGTTTGGACAAGTACAGAGCATGACTTAAATCTCCTTGGTTCACTGAGTCTTCTCTTTGCCTCCTAAAGTGCCCTGCTGTCAGACACCACACAACTGCTGGTACAGTTTTGCACAGTTAGTGCCACGTTCATTAGTGGATCCTCATTTGCTACATGAAAAGCACAAAAGCATCACTGAAACCTCATCAGAGCATCGAACCACAGACATCCATCCATGGCTCCCTTGGCCACCCTAAACCTGCTTCTCCTTTCCTCCAAGGGAGAGCAGCAGACCTGTTTGTCCACAACCAGTCCAATCAGTCTCTAAGTGATTTCATTGACTTTAAGTGAAAAAAAGATTACTTGGTCTAGAAATTTAAAGAAGTGAAAGATTTCTACCCTTCCACCCTTCCCTGCCAAACCCCAAATATTTAAATTGAATGCAACTGGACCAAAACCCCAACAAAACAAACAAAACCAAAACCAACAACAAAAGCAAAATCCTGAACGTTTTGATTATCTGGGATCTCAGCCTAGTCACTGAGAAATCAAGCTGCAGAAAGGGGGAAAGAAAGCACATCTTAGCAAATCCTCGATCCCATTGCTCCAACCTTGCCCTTATGTCAGTGTCCTAAGAGGACATGAGGTCATTCGTTACCCAGATGTCAAATTCATTGTGTGAGCAGGAGATGCCTGCCTATACAAGCTGCTACAGCCTGCCTGTAGTGTCTACTTGCAGTATAACCACCAGCTCTATCTCAGGCAGATCATAGAATCATAGAATGGTAAAGTTGGAAGGAACCTCAAGGATCATGCAGTTCCAACCCCCTGCCATAGGCAGGGACACCTCCCACTAGCACAGGTCACTCAAGGCCTCCTCCAACGTGGCCTTGAACACCTCCAGGGAGGGAGCAGCCACAACCTCCCTGGGCAACCTATGCCAGTGTCTCACCACCCTCACTGCAAACAACTTCCTCCTAACATCCCCTTTCAATCTCCCCTCTGCCAGTTCAAACCCATTGCCCCTTGTCCTGTCATTACAAGACCTTGTCAATAGTCCCTCCCCAGCCTTCCTGTAGGCCCCCTTCAGATATTGGAAGGCTAAGATGTGCATCCAGATTCAGCCTCCTTGCTCTTTCGTTTTCCCCTCCTAATTCTCATGCATGCACATCCACACCTCAGATATACCAAATGCTGTCAGGTTTTGAACTTTCCCTGACCACAAAGAATTGTGTATACTAGAACTCTTCTTTACCGTGAGGGTAGTGAGGCATTGGAACAGGTTGCCTAGGGAGGTTGTGGCTGCTCCCTGTCTGGAGGGGTTCAAGGCCAGGTTGGAGGAGGCCTTGAGTGACCTGTGCTAGTGGGAGGTGTCCCTGCCTATGGCAGGGGGTTGGAACTGGATGATCCTTGAGGTCCCTTCCAACTTTACCATTCTATGATTCTATAACTCTCACTTCTGAAAGCCCAGAACATGTCAAAGAATTTCTCTGTGCAACTTTTTACTGACCTGTCTTCTCTGTAACAAAATAAATGCCAGAATTACACAATGTGCCCTTGTGGCCAACAGAGCCAATGGCAGCCTGGGCTGCATCAGGAAAAGTGCGGCCAGCAGAGCTAGGGAGTTTCTTCTCCTCCTCTGCTCTACCCTGGCAAGACCACACCTGGAATATTGTGTCCAGTTTTGGGCTCCCCAACTCAAGACAAGCAGGGACCTGCTGGAAAGAGTCCAAGAGGATTATTGGAGGAGTTGAGCATCTCCCCTCTGGAGAGAGACTGAGAGCCCTGAGGCTGTTTAGTTTGGAGAAGAGAAGACTGAGAGGAGATTTGATCAGTGTGTGAGAGGAGATTTGATCAATGAATACCTGAGGGGTGGGTGTCAAGTGACTGGGGACAATCTCTTTTTGGTGGTCAGCAGCAATAATCACAGAATCACAGAGGCTGGAAGGGACCCAAAAGTTCATCTAGTCCAACCCCCCTGCCAGAGCAGCATCACCTAGAGCAGATCACACAGGAATGCATCCAGGTGGGATTTGAATATCTCCAGAGAGGAAGACTCCACAACCCCCCTGGGCAGATTATTCCAGTGTTCTGTCAGCCTCACAGGGAAAAAATTCCTCCTCAACTTTACATGAAATTTCCTATGCCTCAGACAAGGAGCAGCAGCTACAAACTGGAACAGAAAAAGTTTCAGCTCTACATGAGGAGAAACTTCTTTACAGTGAGGGTGACAGAGCCCTGGAGCAGGCTGCCCAGAGAGGTTGTGGAGTTTCCTTCTCTGGAGACTTTCCAAATCCACCTGGAGGCATTCCTGTGTGAACCACCCTAGGGGATCCTGTCTTGGCAGGGAGGTTGGATTCAATGATCTCTGGAGGTCCCTCCCAACCTCTAGAGTTCTGTGATTCTGTAATTTGGAATTCTCTGTAGCACGTGAACAGCTTCCCAAAGCAAGCTGGGGAAGGAGCTCGTTACCCTGATTGCTACAGCTATGCAATCTTAATAAATGTCATTATCAATTTTCTTTATTAAGCAAAATGAGTCCTCCCCTCATGGCTTTGTACAGTAACTGCTCCCTGTGCCATGCTGGCAAGGATCATAGGTCTCATTATGGAACACGTGCTTTAATGTGTTTTAATGTCATGTTTCCCTTTAATTGCATTATATCATAAGCCTGCTCTAGAAATAACACCATTTAAAGTTTCCTTTCAAAACAAAGATCAATCAAAGAGACAAGCAATTATTTCATTATCCTTAAGAAGCTGGTAACATAATGAAAGGAATGTTAAAAATAAACTAAAAGGGATGCACTTGATTGAGAGAATAGAGCAGTCCTTGTGACTTTTCTCACAGAGAGTAGAAAATTATTCAGGATTCAGTTTTCACAGCTTTGAGTGTATCATGGGTGCTCTGTTTCTAATAATTGAATGGGGAAGCCTTTCTCCAATAGTAAACTGAGAACCAAATTAGCAACAGTTATATCTACATGGAAGCAAACACTCAGGGCTAAAAGCCAAAAGTTCTGCAGAGCAGGCCTGGTTAGATTATATTTGGGTAGGCTGAGTCCTCTCCAGCCTGTCTTGGAGGAGACTGCTTTGTTGGGGATGTCATTCCTGCCAGCAGGTCCCTGTCAGCCTCAGCCCTGTGGCTCAACAACAGATCACAGAATCATAGAATGGCAAGGCTGGAAGGGACCTCAAGGATCATCCAGTTCCAACCCCCTGCCATAGGCAGGGACACCTCCCACTAGTACAGGTCACTCAAAGCCTCCTCCAACCTGGCCCTGAACACCTCCAGACAGGGAGCAGCCAAAAACTCCCTGGGCAACCTGTGCCAGTGTCTCACCACCCTCACTGCAAACAACTTCCTCCTGACATCCAGTCTAAATCTCCCCTCTGCCAGTTCAAACCCATTGCCCCTTGTCCTGGCATTCCCAGGCCTTGTCAATAGTCCCTCCCCAGCCTTCCTGTAGCCCCCTTCAGATATTGGAAGGCTACTCTAAGGTCTCCTGGAAGCCTTCTCTTCTCTAGGCTGCAGAGCCCCAACTCTCTCAGCCTGTCCTCACAGCACAGCTGCTGCAGCTCTCTANTGCTGGCTAAGATCACAGAACCACTCACAGAATGGTCTAGGTTGGAAGGGACCTCCAAAGGTCATCTAGTCCAGCTGTGGTGGATCAGGAACATTCCTCCCCCCGCCAAAAGATTTAGCAGACTAACTCAACCAGCTGGAAGTTCAGGATGAAGCTGTATTTTACAGCGTGGCACAAATTTACAGGCATATATACACAATTTATATATACAGATCTTTACAACTATATACAACTATATACAAGTTAAAAGTAATACAGAAATTCAAAACCCCTCCCAAACAGCAGAACCACCCAGGAGGGCTCTGAACTAATTCCCCTCCTTCTACCCACCCCCTGCCTTATCTCAGAAGGCTTACATGCAGGGGTGAGATGCCAGATAAGAGGTTAGAAGGAGAATGATTAGATTGAGTTATACAGGTCCAGGCAAAGTTGTTAACAAAGCAGGCTGCAGCCAGCCAGAGACTGAGAATCTTTGTTTATTATTTGGCATTTTATGTATCTCTAAGCAAAACCAATGGGTAATACAGACATCACTATTATTTTCTTTCCACAGCCTGCGATCTAATTCCTCTCATTAAAATATTCCAATTAGCCTCAAACCAGCACACCAAACCCCTCTGCAGTAAGCAGGATATGCTCAGCTAGATCAGGTTGCCCAGAGTCCTGTGGAGGTTAAGATGGCATTGCCTGTGACTGTAGTCAGTTCCTATCAGCAGGTCTCTGACCTTTAGACCCTTTCAGCATGGCTTGGGAGGGAGTTTGAGATGTAACAAAAATGGAAGTTGCAGTGGATGAAGCTCTTCTTGGGATGATTACTCTGTGGTTGTGCAACTGGGCAAGAAGGAAGGGGCCCTGCCATCAGCATGGGGATAAATGACTCCAGATACTCCAGCAATGGATGTGCTCCTCCCTGTTCTGCAGGACACAGCTTCTGTCTCTTTTTGAAGAGAGTAAGTGAGGTTCCCCTCCCAAGGAACCTCTCTGAAGGGGATTTTGCACAGCTTCATTTATGAGCCTCACTTTGATTGGCTTTTTTGGGTTTGGGGTTGGGTTTTTTTTTGCAACTTGATGAAAAACTGGAACTTTGATAAGCTCAGATACAGAGGGAAGAAGCAATGTAGAAAGGTGTGAGAGAAGAACTTTTGTAACAGAAAAACTATCCTAAAAAACTGTAAAGAGAAAATTCCAGGAAGGTAAGAAACAGATCATGGGAGGAGTTTGTCTCTCCTTGGTCCCCTATCTGGATCTCAGACACTTCATAGTGTCTGGCAACCTGTCTGCAGAAGTCAGACACTTTTACTGAGCTTTTAAGGAACACACCCTGTGTAACACTGGTGCCAGAGGGATTCTGCAGCACAGAAGCCAACATTTGAAAGAACCAGAAAGAGCAAACTTCATATTTCCCAAGGAGAGCAAGATGGCCAAAGCAGAGACTTACCTCTCCTCCAGGCTGCCTTCCTCAGTGAAAGGGTAAATGGAGATGAGCAAGGAGGCATCTCAATTCATCCCCTGCTCCCTCAAGCAGACCAGGTGAGCCTAATTGCTGCCCATGTGCTCTCCATCCAGCAGCCAATCTGATCTGAACAAGTTGTGCTAAGAAGCATCTGTCTGGGTATCAGCTCTGCCCATGTGGCCATTTTCACCAGTGTAACTCTCCCAGACAGATGTGACTTTTCTCCTCACAGCAGAACTGTGCTCTCAGTCTCATTTCAGGCACTGGAATGAGCTGTCCAGGGAGGTGGTGGAGTCACCCACCCTGGATGTGTTTAAGGGTGGTTTGGATGTCGTGCTCAGGGCTATGGTTTAAGGTGAATCTTTAGAGTAGGCTTATAAGTTGGACTTGGTGATCCTGAGGGGCTTTGCCAACCTGGATGTTTCTGTGATTTGTGACCTCCAGGGATGGGGCCTCAACCACCTCCCTGGGCAGCTTGTTGCAGTGTTCCACCACCCTCATGGTAAAGAACTTGTTCCTAACATCTGATCTAAATCTGCTTTTCTCTAGTGAAGCCATTGCCCCTTATCCTGTCACTGCAGTCCTTTGTAGCAGACTCTAAGGAGAAAGGAGTCGGTGCCACATCTTTGGGAAGACCTGTGGAGGCTGAGTTTAGAGGAGTCAGAAAGGAGCAGGAAAAAAATTAGGAAGGCAACAAATAAGAAACCCAGTGATTGTAAAGGAGCTAAGCTGCTCTGCCTGGTAATTTTAGCCTGCACAATCATTGAGTCATAGAATGGTCTGGGTTGGAAGGGACCTCCAAAAGTCATCCACTCCAAACCCCTCTGCAGTCAGCAGGGACATCCTCAACTAGGTCAGGTTGCCCAGAGCCCTGTTGAGCCTCACCTTGAATATTTGGCACTGGAATGAGCTGTCCAGGTAGGTGGTGGAGTCACCCACCCTGGATGTGTTTAAGGGTGGCTTGAATGTGGTGCTTAGGGCTATATCTCATAGAGTGGACTTGGTGCTCCTGAGGGGCTTTGCCAACCTGGATGTTTCTGTGATTCTTCCTACTGGAAGTAGACTTAAAGTGACTTATTTTATCTTGCCCATACTGCTTATATTGAATAATACTAAATAAATTGCAGTATCTACAGGGGTATATATATGTATATAGAGATATAGATATAGATATTCTTTTTTTCAGAACAAAATGTGCCAGACATCAAGATAGCTACAAGATTAGATGCATGTTACATGTGTTTTGATGTCTTTTCTAAGTTGCCTGGATTATTTTGGTTTTTTGCTCTCATTGCTCCCATTTCCCTGTGCAAGGCAAGTAGTGACCATGGCACCAGGTACACGACACCAGGGAACAGACAAGAGGCTGGGTACAAAGGCTTCATTCTGCTCCCTGTTTGCAACATTGAACTGGGTCCTGACTTTTAGCAACAATATACTGCATGGCATCACTGCATCCCAGCATGGCATCAGTGTTGGTTTAACTGCTTTCTCAATCTATATAACCAGTTCAGCCTGCTTGAGGTGTATGCATTGGTATTAATTAAAGCAGACTCTCTTGTGTCACTAGTACAGGTTGGGAGGTGATCTACTGGAGAGCAGACCTGTGGAGAGGGACCTGGGAGTGCTGGTGGAGAACATCCATGGCACAGCAATGTGCCCTGGTGGCCAAGAAGGCCAATGGGATGCTGGGGTGTATTAAGATGAGTGTGGCCAGCAGATGGAGGGAGGTTCTCCCCCTCCTCCACTTTGCCCTGGTGAGACCCCATCTTGAGTACTGCCTTCAGTTTTGGGCTCCCCAGGTTGAGAGGGACAGGGATCTGCTGGAGAGAGTCCAGTGGAGGGCTATGAGGATGATGAGGGGACTGAGCACTGCCTGGTGAGGAGAGGCTGAGGGACCTGGGGCTGCTTAGTCTGGAGAAGAGAAGACTGAGAGGGGATTTAATAAATGTTTATAAATATCTGAGGGCTGGGGGTCAGGAAGGGGGGGGACGGGACAGGCTCTGCTCACTGCTGCCTGGGATAGGACAAGGAGCAATGGATGGAAGCTGCAGCACAGGAGGTTCCAGCTCAACACAAGGGGCAACTTCTTTACTGTAAGGGTCACAGAGCACTGGCAGAGGCTGCCCAGAGAGGTTGTGGAGTCTCCTTCTCTGGAGACTTTCAAGGCCCATCTGGATGCATTCCTCTGTGACCTGAGCTGGATTGTCTGGTCCTGCTGTGGCAGGGGAGTTGTACTGGATGATCTCTTTGGGTCCCTTCCAACCCCTGACATCCTGTGATCCTGTGTCTTATGTTTGCCAACACAAACTCTCTGCCTGACCCTTTGCATCCTTTTGTAGCTGTCTTTCTCTCGAGGAGGCTTTGCTGTGGCAATGTCAAAGCTGTCGTTTTTCTAACACAAAATACTGTAAGATTTCAAAAACTTAGTGTGGAAGATACATTTCTAAGTCGTGTTTCTTGCCAGAGGAGTAGTGAACACAAAATGTTGGCTGTAGACAGTGGTAGACTAGGGATTTGGTAGTTAACCAGTAAAAATATTAAAACAGGCAAAGTCTGTCATCACATAAGAGACAGCTTTCAACTTTACTAAATGTCTTTCTACTTACAAAGTTAATGGAAACCAGTCACAATGATAAAAATCTGTGAGTGTCTTAAATAGAAAGAATTCTTGGTTCCTTGTGGTAGAAAGAAGACTGGAATTTAAATTCTTGGGCTTTCCCTCCTCGTTTTTTAATTCTTTTCATTTGATTAAAAGAAAGTTTTAAAAATGAGCAGTCACATGCAGGAAGGGGGGGGGGGGGGGGCAAAAAGAAAAAGAAAGAAAAA
>VWYK01027709.1:0-28398 GCA_013399775.1 Semnornis frantzii | reverse complement strand
GGGTGGTGAGACACTGGCACAGGTTGCCCAGGGAGGTTGTGGTGCACAGAAGCACAGAATGGGATCTTTGATCACGTTGGGTGATTCTGTGCTCCAAAACCTTCCTGGAGGTGTTCAAGGCCAGGTTGGATGAGGCCTTGAGTGACCTGTGCTAGTGGGAGGTGTCCCTGCCTATGGCAGGGGGTTGGAACTGGATGATCCTTGAGGTCCCTTCTGACCTTACCATTCTATGCTTCTATCACTGTGCCTCTCACTGTCTCTCTGCTGTCTCCCTTGCAGCTGGAAGGATGGCCTCGGTTTCTGCGCTTTAATCCACAGACACCGTCCAGAGCTCATTGACTATGGGAAGCTACGAAAGGTACAGCTCAATTTGTTTGTCTGACCAGATGCTTGGCTTCTCAGAAGTAAAGAGAGAAGAATTAGCTTGATGAGTATAATTGGGAGACTTCAGCATCAGCTGGCAGTTGCAGTATTGGGGAGAAGGAAGAAGCGATAAATCAGTACATTCAGGCTTCTTAGTGAAGCATGACCTTAATGAGCTTCCTGCTTGACTTTCCTTGCTTTCAGACTGCCTTATGTGTGCCCTGGGCCCAGCTGATGAGCAAAAGCTGGCAGATTCACTAACACCAAATGTCACAGGCTGGAGAGTTGAATCAGACATTTCTGTGGAGAGTTGGACAGAAAGTGATTACCTGGTGTTCAAGTGCAAAAAGCTCATTGAGGGGCCTGTGTGCACTGGGCTTCCAGCTTAGCAGGGATTCATCTGCAGTATTGAGCTTCTCCTAGCATGTGGATAATCAGGTGCAGAGAAGTGCTTGCCATAACACTGCATTTTACTTTGAATAACTGCTGCTGGTGAGGTGGTATCTAGCAGCTCCAGAGATTGCTTCCCGTCCGCCTCGCAGACAAGATTGGGAAGTGGAGGATGGGAATAAGCATTTGGCCATTTGTGATGAATAAAGAGTAGGGAGGAACTGTACCTATTTACATAAACAGCAGCAGTAAAAAAGGGAATTGTGAGAGCTGCATTTTCAGTGTGTGATCTTGGGAAAATAAAAGCAGCTGGGCAGTCTGACAACCCCAGAGGGTAAATGGTAGAGCACACCCCATCAACAAAGCCCTGAGGTAAGCCCAAGCTCCCCAGAGTGAGGGAAGGTTATTGGTCATGTTGCCTGCAGGCTTTTTAAGGTGAAAGAGAGGGTGATTGTCCTAACCAAAAGCAACGTGGATGGGAAGGGATTTATCCTCCTTGGAGCAGACTCAGCATCTTTTGTTGTCTGCTTCCCTTTGATCTCATCCTTGGTGAGATCCTAAACGCAGTATTTGCCTGGACTATTTCTGTCATTTGTTTCCTCCTTTATTCCTTCCTTCTCCCTTTGGCTCAGTTCAACTGATTCTTTCCCTTCCTGGTGCTTACTTCTCTCCCTCTTCCCTCAACAACAGGTAAGCCAGCCAACCAACCAGCCCAGACCTTTTGAATCATCCCTGATCTGCAGGGGACTTACCTTGCAGAGAAAGATGTGATGAAAGCTGATGAGAAGCAGCTAGCACAGCTGAGAGGAGATCAGAGGTCCACCTCCAGGTCTCTTCCAGCTCTAGGGAGTGATTAATGGTATCTCACTTGTGTTTGCCTTTGGCAATGTGGTGTGTGTTTCTGTGTACACACAAACACATACCTATAAGATAGGGAGGTGAACATCAGTCCAAACTGCCAGGAGGTCTGCATTGTACCTCCTGTTTGGGCAGCATTCTTGTGTAGTTTTAGTGTTTTCTGCTCCATCACAGAGGCTGTGTCTATCCTGCAGGCTCTCTGTTGGCAGTGTATGCTGGCAGAAGGTAGGCAGTGTAGCTGTGTGTCTTCTCAGAAGACAGCAACATCTTTTGTCAGCACAGTTTGGTAGTGAGTTGACGTTCCTGGCTGTTTTTCTGTCTACCTGTATTGGTGGAACAAGCATGGCTCTGCCTATGTGCACTGCCTAGCTGAAGTTGCTTGCATGGTCCAGGCCCCAAAGAAAGAGGTGTAAGTCTACCCAGCTTGGTGTCAGTGATTCAGTCTGGAGAAGAGAAGACTCTGGGGGAGCCTTATAGCTACCTTCCAATATCTGAAGGGAACCTACAGGAATTTGATGAGGGACTTGTTATAAGGACAAGGGGAAATGGTCTCAAGCTGAGGGAGAGCAGGTTTAGGCTAGGTCTTAGGAAGAAGCTTTTCAGTACTAGGGTGGTGATATACTCTGGATCAGGTTGCCAAGAGGGCACTCCCTCCCTGGAAGTGTTTGAGGCCAAGTTGGTGAGGCCTTGAGCAACCAAGTGTAGTTGAGGGGTGTCCCTGCCCGTAGCAGAGATGATCTCTAAGGTCTCTTCCAACCTAGGCTGTTCTGTGATGTCCTGACATCACTGCTATTTCTGTTCACCACAAGTCTTTTATTGTTCAAGTCACAGCAGAGAAGATTTGGAGATTCAGCTCATGTAAGGGATATGCAGAGGATGGGATTTCCCTTCCTCCTTTTACCCCTGACTGTAGCTTAACTGTGAGCCACATCTGAGATCTTTTATCGAGTGCAATGATTGACTGATGGCTCAGGCACCCCCTCACATACCCCATCCATACAGAAGCATGGTCTGTACTGCTGTGCTGCATGCATTTGTTAGAGATAGTCCTGAACCATGATTGCATTTCTTTCCTAGTGTCTTCAACTCTGACTTGCTTTCTGTCAGTTTCCCTCCCCCTCCATCTCCTTTCCTGATTGCTAGTTAATAGAAGAATTTAATTTTATGTCACACTGCAATAATTGCCATGGCAACCTTGTGTGCTGCAAGGACTTGGAAATAGCTCCAGGAGGAGAGAAGATTCCTGTATGAGTTAGGGTTGTGTGGTGAGAGAGGAGGAGCCAGGGTAGTCTTTAGTCAGCAAAAGCAGAGGATGTGCCAGGTGGGTATATCTGTTCAGGGCAGGTTGCTGTCTGCCACTGTTAAAACAAAGTAATTCCTCCATGGTAAAACTGGAGCTTGCCTCATGAGTGGCCCAGCTGGAGCCTGCTGTTACTGCTCTGCTTCATGCCTCTGCCATTGCTCTCTTCCCATAAGCAGAGTGGGAACCAAGGCACCTCTGCAGGACTCCTCTGGGTCAGTGCTCTTCTAGGAGCTGTGGGAAAAATCAGGGGACAGGTTTTTGATTGCTGTGCAGCCTTTGGGTCTCTAAGGCATGCCCACAGCCATGGTACTGCACTGTAAGGCCTGGAGCTGCTTTATCCCTTTCTGTGGGAGTTGGCTGGAGCAGGTGGTTAGGGATGAGCTGGTGTATGGTGAAATGGAACTGAAAGCAGTGGAGTTTGGAGGAATTTCATGGGCTGGAGACCCTGTCGTGGTCTTGGACAAGTCCCTGGGAAAACTTTCTCTCTTGCACAGAGAAACATCACCTTTGTGATGAGCAGCTCCACGAAGGGGGAAGCTTTTCCCACAGGGAACAGAGTCTTACTCAGGCCTGGCTCTCTGCTCATCTCTGAGCTAGTCTTTGGCCTTCAGTGGCTTGCTTTCAGTAGCAACATCTTTAGCTTCCTTCCCCAAGAGACTATCTCATCACACATCTTACTTACATATGAAGTAGAAATCTGCTGTCTTCATCTAGGTGAGTCCCCAGTTTCCCACGTTAAGACTTCCAGCCCTTCCTTTGGGACTGCCCAAGCTCAGTAAGTTTTCCCATCAGGAAACCTCTCCCAACTTCCAGCTTAAAATTTCTTTTTAACCTTTGGCAGCATTGCTCCTGGTGTTAACTTGAAAACTGATAGGAAAGCTATCTGCAGTGAGATTGCTCCTCCCTTTCCTCCAGCAGAGGCTGGCAGATCTTTAGGCAGTTTGCTCAGATGGGTCTGCACTAGGGAAGTGTCTGTGTTAACACCCTGGCAGGGTGTTCAGTACTGGCAGTGCCCTGCTGGTCGTGGGCAGCAGAGGGTGGAATTTGGGAAACAGTAGGGACATGTCTACAGGAGTAGAAAATGGTAGATGGGGCAGGGGGAAACTGGCAAGGGAGCTGCCACTTGGCATTTCTGGATGCTCCTGTGCTGGAGTGAAAGAAAGGGTGAAACTTTTCCTTCCTAAATGGAGCCGAGGCCCTGGCTACACATAGTAAACAAGGATGTTACACACTAGGTAGTCTCACCTCCTCAATCATAGAGTCATAGAGTGGTAAGGTTGGAAGGGACCTCAAAGGTCATCAAGTGCCAACCCCCTGCCATAGGCAGGGACACCTCCCACTAGCACAGGTCACTCANATCCTGCAAGGCCACTCCAAGCTCTCCTGGAAGCCTTCTCCTCTCCATGCTGCAGAGCCCCAACTCTCTCAGCCTGTCCTCACAGCAGAGCTGCTGCAGCCCTCTCAGCATCTTGCTGGCCTCCTCTGCACTGGCTCCAACACTTCCATGTCCTTCCTGTGCTGGGGGCTCCACAACTGCACCCAGGACTGCAGCTGGGGTCTGAGGAGAGCAGAGCCAAGGGGCAGAATCCCCTCCCTTGCCCTGCTGCCCACACTGCTCTTGCTGCAGCCCAGCACACAGTTGCTGTCTGGGCTGCACTCACACTGCAGCCTCATCTTGAGCTTTTCCTCACCCCACACCCCCAGGGCCTGTTCCTCAGGGCTGCTCTCAGCCATTCCCCACCCAGCCTGGAGTAAGGCCTCAAGTAAGGCTTCTGGTTACACTTTGGATTCACAGAGGCTTGGGTTCCACAGCAGGCACAGGAGACAGCTAGGCTGAAGCTGAAATGGTGCCAGCCCCTAATTCCATGCCACAGGCTGTTCTTTTGTGTCTGGAGGACAGTAAACATCCCCTGTGTGCAGCTTTGCTAAACTAAGAGGTGCCTAGAGGTAAATTGCTAGATAGGTACATAGACAGAAAGACAAACCTGATGTCACCACTGAGAGTATATAATTACAGGCAGACACTGAGATGAGGGCCTGTTACCAGGTGTGACAGCTGCTGGTTTCACCACAGTGTGCCCACAGTGCCTGCTTTAATGGCCTCTGTGTGACTGACTTCTGTAGGTGAAAGTTTGCTGTCCACTGCAGACACACACCCAAAGGCATATGGTGCTGCTAGGGGATGCCAATCTCATGCACCCATTCATTCCTAGGGAAATGCTGCAGGAAACTGCTTTTCAGAAGAGCTTAGCCTCCTAGTTTAATGAGGGCTGCATAAAGGAACTTCTCTGCACGCCCATGCCCTATCTGCCTGAGCCTGCCTAGCTTCATCTTTCATGCTGGGTGGGTTCAAAGGAAATTGCCTGTTGATTAGAGTTCAGGCAGAGCTTAATCTTCCAAGTCAATGCAATAAGCAAAGGCACATGATCTCAACTAGAAAAGAAACAGAACATGGGAGCCACTGCAAAAATCAGGTGAAATAATTATCATCCTTATTTCCCAGTTTTTAAGGTGGGTCTCAGAGTTAGTGGCACAAATGGCAATTATGGAGAGTACAACCTCATCTTCCTCTCTCCTAACAGACACAGTAAACACCAGCAGTTGATGCACAGCCCTTCCTCCAGCAGAAGCCACCTCTCAGCAGCAGAAACCAACAGTGCTAATGTCACAATAACCCAGTGTCATGGCAATATGGGAATCAGGCTTGTATGAGGGTCTCATGGCAGGTGGCAGGCCTCTTGCTGCTAGTGATTTTAGGAAGAAGTGTTGAGGTGCTGGAAGGTGTCCAGAGAAGGGCAGCAAGGCTGGGGAGGGGCCTGGAGCACAGCCCTGTGAGGAGAGGCTGAGGGAGCTGGGGGTGTGCAGCCTGCACAAGAGGAGGCTCAGGGCAGAGCTCATTGCTCTCTGCAGCTCCCTGAAGGGAGGTTGTAGCCAGCTGGGGTTGGGCTCTGCTGCCAGGCACCCAGGGACAGAAGGAGGGGACACAGCCTCAAGCTGTGCCAGGGCAGGTCCGGGCTGGATGTTAGGAAGACTTTCTTCAGAGCAAGAGGGATTGGCATTGGAATGGGCTGCCCAGGGAGGTGGTGGAGTGCCCATCCCTGGAGGTGTTTAAGAGGAGGCTGCATGAGGCACTCAGTGCCATGGGTTAGTTAATCAGAAGGGTTAGGTGCTAGGTTGGACTCAGTGATCCTAGAGGTCTTTTCCAGCCTGGTTAATTCTGTGATCCTGTGATAATGCTCAAGTGCTGCTAACAGTTTGCAGAGGTCTTTCATTTCCAGTGCCATCTGAGTTTCAGAGCCTCTTGTGTGCCTCTTTAAAATCTAGTTGCTTTTGTGACGGGGCTCATGATGTGATAAGCCATGTTTAACTTCATTAACTTTATTTAGGATTTGATTATTAGGTATCAATGTCTGCATCTGGTGTACATCCTGCCACAGCAGGTTTGTTTAGAGAGACGTAGAAAGGCATCAAGGAAACACCAAGTTCTGGGTGCTGCCTGGGAGGAGAAGCACTACTCAGACAAAATGAGGACTTCTATGGGTATTTATTTTGTAGAGAGATGTTAAGAGATTTCTCTTCCTCCCACCCAACTGGTGTTCAACAAACTGCACTAGCTAAGGACAGCCTTGCAGATGTTGTTTCTATTTTGGTATGGCTTAGATGTTCCAGCAGATATTCTGCTCTGCAGGTCTTTAAAATGGAAGCTGCAAACCTAGTGTAAGTGTGAGATACAGCCAGTTACTACCAGTGTGATGGGAAGCTAATTTTACTTCAGGTTCAAGACAAAATGTATTATTTCTTCCTGTTGCAAGTGCATAGATGATATGTTAATTATCATGCCAGGAGTCTCTAGGCTCTGCTTCCAAAAGGAAGCTAATTATTTCATCCTGCTACGTGAGGATCCACGCACCTTTGTCTGAATAGCACAGTTACCCAAACCAAAGCAAGCACTGCAGCTCTGCTTTGAGCAAAATGCTGTGTACCAGTTGATGCTGATGCTCTGGTTCTTTCTTTCCCAGGACGATCCTCTCACTAATCTAAACACAGCTTTTGATGTGGCTGAGAAATATTTGGACATTCCCAAGATGCTGGATGCAGAAGGTAAAGTAGAACCCTGTGGTTTTTCACTTGCTCTTTCTCAAGAAATTTCCCCCTTCTTCTAGGTGGACTTGAGTTGTACAAGAATTCAGTAACCTCTGAATGCTCCCTCCAGCGCCACATGCTGAGTGTATAGGGAAAAAGTTACCATGAAACAATGCATCATGTGTTCTGCATCCCCTTCCTCCTGTGTGCCTCCCAGGTTTCTGAGCCCATACTGATGACTAGGCAGAGATGAGTAACACCTGGCTGTGTCTACTGCTGATTAAAATGTTCCCTTTCAAGAGTCAGGCTTAATACTGAGTTAATGTATGGTGTAGGACTGCATTCCTTTTGCTCCAGATTTTTTTTCCTGGGCTCTTTCTGACATTGCTGGTGATCTGTCTTTTGGGGGCATGATATTAGTGTTATAAATGGCTTCATCTTGACTACTTGGAAGTGTTGGGCATGAAGATCCCTCATTGACTGGGTTTGGAGATCAAGGCAGAGGTACATGTTACTCTGAGATGCTCTTGCTGCTGACTGTGACTGCTTCTCTGAGGCCACTGGGACAGCAAGGATTACATTTCAGAGCCTTGTCAGGACCAGCTTGACAATAGATTTTGAAGATTCTAACTCTGGAGCACAAACAACAGTCTGAAATAGTTCACCGTTTGCTGTTGGCCTGAAGGTAGAAGCTGTATTTCAGTCTTGGTTTGGACAAGGCACTTAAAGGCCTGTTAAATACAGAAGTGAGAGAAACAAGGGGGAAGAGTGGGGATAGGACAGCTGAACCCAGCGAAAGTGTCTTTGGACAAGCAGGGTGTTCATATTCTTAGGCAGCATTTCCCATCTGCAGGGATAAGCCTTGCTGTGCCTGCATTCACCATGCTGAGGCCACAAAAAATCAGTTTCTAGAGTAGACTCAAGTGCTTCTGTCCATTCTGTAGGAATTAAAGCCACCTTCAAAATAAACCAATCTGGCTACATATTTTAGTAAAGCTAGCAGTGATGAAAGAAGGCCCCTTGCAGGAGCTCCCACTGCTGTTTTCTGATCATTCTTCTCCCTGGTAGAGTTCTAGCTTATGGTGCACTTCTCCATGCTATTAACTCTGATCTCTGTAGGCGTTGAGTTTCCCCTGAAACTAACAAAAGGGCCTTTTGAAATTCAAGCCATCATTGTGTGGGAACGGAGGCATGGAAAGGAAGGGGAAAAGGATCTTCCCTGAAGAACCGCGTGGAGGAATTGCAGTGCATCTCTATGAGAGCCATGTTGACCTTCTGGCAGGATTGATTCAACCCCCCATTCACACTGAGGTTCGCAGGATGCAGTGCTGTGACACAAGGCACACTGACATGTGGCTAGGTTAGCCTGGCCAGACTCTGCAGGCACTTTTATCCCGAGAGTGGTCCTGGCTTCCGAGAGTGACACATCTGCTGGGGAATGCTGGGAAGTCCTGTGGAGTTGCTGTGACCAGCATATATCCCAGCAGGCCTCCTGGACAGCTGTGGTTCTCCTTCTCCCTTGCTTTCCTCCCCTCAGTTGTTTGCACTCTTAACGTGAGGTTTTTTTTGACAGACATTGTTGGAACTGCCCGTCCCGACGAGAAGGCCATCATGACCTATGTTTCTAGCTTCTACCACGCCTTCTCAGGAGCCCAGAAGGTATCACAGGATCCCAAGCTCCCTCCACAGAGCACACCTGGTGCCGTTGCTAATGTCCAAACCTTTTTTTTTTTTCTTTCTCTTTCTCCTCTCTAGCTACGGGCATCTTTATTATTATGCTCTTGGTAGTGTTGGCTGTTGGTTCAAAGTGGTGCCCCAGACACAGTATCTGGGACAAGGGAGCTGGGAGTCCCATTTCCCTAGAGTCAGCTGTGCTTGCCTTGGCACACTCGGCAGCATCTTGACACATGCATAGATGGAGGAAATGGGGAGCTCTGCCTTCTCCATTTGCCTTCTGAGCTGCCGCCCTGAAGGCTGAGGTCCCCCAGTCCCCGTTCCTGGGAAATTTGACCTAGGATGCTTGGTCTGACAAAGGCAGAGATTATCACAGAACGGGCTGCTCAGCCTGCCCCTGCTGCAACAATGCTCTTATCTATCCACTTGGTTTTTGTCTTTCTCGAAGATGAAGAAACAGAGCTGATGTAGTGGGTTCGTGAAAGGTTCCACGAATACCCCAGACTTCTTTTTCCTTATGCATGCTGCAGGTTCCTCCACCTTTGCTTCAAGATCCGAACCTGCTGCTTTCTTAAGTTGTGCCACAAGCTCACTCCCAGTTCACCTGGGGCTTACAAAACATGTCTAACGAGTCAGTCTGTGGTGATTTTGCAAACAGAGCATTGCTTATGATGACTGAGATGGTTCATTTGTTCTATTTCCCCCCCATCTTTTCTCACCCACCATGACGGCAATCAGGCAGCTGAGTCCTTCCTGCATCTGGCTTAGCCAGTTTCCCGTTGGTAACGGAGTCACTCAAGGAAAGCGTTTTGTGGGTGAGACGCTGTAAACATCTCTCTCCAAACCCGAGCAGTGCAGGGCAGACACTGTGCAGGAAGGCTCCGAGCCCTGGCTCCTCAGCACGCAGAAGGGCCCTGGGCGCAGCCCCCTCGCAGCCTCGGGCCAGCCCCGGGAGCACAGGCGCCGAGCAGGGATGCTCGGCTCAGGATCCCCGGGTTGGAGGGGCGGGGGGAGGAGGGGTGCCGCTTTGAGCCACAAGCCAACGCTGCTAGCCACCTTCCGACCTGACTTCCCAGCTCTCCGCATGGAAATCTTTGGCCTGTCCTGCAATGCATGATGGGAAGTTTTCTGCCCCTCTCTCACGCCACCCATGACTGTTTTGTTTTATTCTATGTGCTGCTTCTTACTTTATCCTTTCAACCTCTTTTCCTTCTCTGCACAGATATTATAGGCACGCTAAGGCCGGATGAGAAGGCCATAATGACCTATGTCTCATGTTACTACCACGCCTTCTCAGGGGCGCAGAAGGTGAGACTTTACTGCTAACAACCCCCTCCCTTCTCCCTGCCCTGCCCACCACACCTCTGGGCTGAGGAACAAGCCGGCCCCAGGGCGTTTGCAGGGAAGCCCAGGGCGTTTGCAGGGAAGCCCAACGCATCCAGCGATGCACTCGGCTGTCTGTAGTCTTGCTGGAGAAGTGATGTAGATGTCCTTTCAGACTTGAGCTGCTCCTTCCCTTCAGTTTCACACCCCAGTGGTGGAGAAAGCGCTTGGTAAAGCTGGCGTCAGAGGATAGATGAGTGGATGTCTGCTCTGACACAGTCAGTACTCTTTCCTGGCCAGGTGATGTGCCTCCAGAAGTATCACAATCAGCCAGGAAATCACAACCCGTCCTCCTTGAGCTGCCGTCCTGCCACACTCAGCCCCCCACTAGGGCAACAATCTCTTCCCAGGCTGTATCATCTGAGCCATGAAATCCATTCTTATCAGGGCTCGAGCTTTCCACACTCTTCTCCCTGGTTATTCTTCTCTGTATCCCAAACCACCTGCGTGTCTTATTTTTCTTCCCATTGCTCTGCCCATTTCCATAACTTCAGTCCTTCTTGCCCTGCTTCCTCTTCGCTTCAAAGTCTCTTTGCCTGGTGTCAGGACTCTTGTCCTCAGAGGAACCAAACAGTCACTGTTTGCCTTTGGGCAAACTTCCTCCAAACCAGCAATTTCCCTG
The DNA here is from genome assembly GCA_013399775.1 of Semnornis frantzii. Classification (NCBI taxonomy): domain Eukaryota; kingdom Metazoa; phylum Chordata; class Aves; order Piciformes; family Ramphastidae; genus Semnornis; species Semnornis frantzii. Next base: position 17,722 of record VWYK01027709.1, on the reverse strand, counting down.
CTATCCTTTGAATAGGAGAAAAAGGTTGATCCTTTCCTCCCATGCCATAGCCTGGCCGGGCTGCAGCCTTTCCACAAGACCAGATTCCAGAGTGTGGGCTTTGGAATAATAAAATCTGAAGTTCAAGGCTGCACTCTTCACTTTGCCAACAGATGTAAAATCTCCCTATTTTCCCTAGCCACGACTATTTCTCTCACTAGGCCTTTTCTTTTTGGGACACAGTCCATGTGTTGCCCAGCTTGAGGCCTAAGCTGAAGCCAAAGAGAGTCCATCTTGTGTGTGCAGAGCAGTGCTGTGATGGGTGCGGCGTTGAGACCATGCTGATGCTGCCTTGCAGAGGGCAAACACAACCAGCAGGTTCCAGGGAGCAGCTCTTTAGTTCCAGCTTTTGGTTCTCTTCCCTGTTTCATATAAATTATCTGATACTGTCTTGTTTCCAAGGAACTGGCAAGGTGTCCCACAGCAGTGCAGCAGACTCGCCCGTTTGATGCAATTCATTTAGTCATGACTGTTCCACTAAGATCCTGCTTTGTAAATAGCTTGAAAACCTTAAGGGCAGGCTGCAAGCTCTAGCCAGCTGATGCTTGCCCAGGAAGACTGTAGTCTCAGAACTCATGCCAGCCCAGCAATAAGGCCTGCTGTTTTCTAAGTGGCCCCGAGGGGCTGCTCCATGCTGTCTGCTTAACCTGAAGAGCTCCAGATTGAGGAAACTGGCAAACCGCAGCATGAGGAGGGTTCTGGCCAGCTGCAGGAGCAGCCACACCCCTTGCCAATCCCTACCTCTTCTCTCTCTGCCCCTTCCACGATTTGTAAACCTGTTTAGCAGGCCCTATGCTCTCCTCAGCAATTTAGGTGGATGTTATGTCTCCAAGGATAACTGAAAACAACCTTTTACTGCCCCAGAACCTGAAACCAGTAGCTGGGGCAGGATCTAGAGGTGGAGCTTCTTAAAGCTTCAATCCCATGCAGTCTAACTGATTTAAGATTAGAGAGTTAATAATTCATTAATTTTTTGAACAGTCCTGGTGGGCCAGCAACTCGACTGGGCCCTGCAGAAGGAGCACAGCTCCTTTTTGGAGCCACTCTAGCCATACATTAGCCAGGTTCAGACAGATTCAGACCCCCACTCTGGCCAATGCAAAGTGATTGCTGAATGCAAGCCCCAGCCCAGGTTGTGATGTGCTGCAGCCTCAGGCACGGTTAGGTGACTTACTGTGATATCGCTCCATTTCTCATCCAGATTTTTCATTACTGCCACCAGTCCTGAAGGGGAAGTCCCATGAGCTGCTTTCTGCTTCTATCACTCTCTTATACTGAGCCTTTGAAGGTACAGGGTCCCCAGCCTGACATGTGTGTGTAGATGGCTGCTTTTTCTTTATGCCATTTTTTGATATCTCTATATTTGTAGGTATACTTGCTTTGGTTGGTTTGCCTGTTTTCTAACTGCTTCTTACTTTCACACTAAATGCATGCACCTGCTGGTTGGCTTCATTGATTTTTGGTTTGGGTTTTGTTTCTTTTTTTTTTCTTTTTTTTTTCTTTTTGTATACTTGATTTCTGGGTTGAAAATTTCTAACTAACTTTTTTTACCATTTTATTAAGGTGTTGTGTTTAGCGTACAATATCCTGGAGTGGTCCTCTGAGACCAGAGGACAGAGCATCAGACAGACATCTTCCCTGTGGGAATGCCTCCCTTTATAATCCTTCTCAGCAGAGAGACCTGGATCCATGAGCTAGAGTGACAGCTAACTCCTAAGCAGTCCCAAGTCAGGGCTGAGAAGTGCAGAAAAGACCAAAGAGCAGAGGGATTACTGTTACTTTGGCTAGTCAGATTTCCATTTTGAGCCTCCCAAGCAGCACATGCATGTCACACAGCAGTGCAACGTGGACTGGAATGCCCTGGGCTGGCCCTCCCCACACTGTCAGCACAATGCTGCCTGCAGCTGAGCAGTTCACATGGGAGCTGTGAGTAGTTCACAAGGTAGCATACAGGCATGCAGCTTTTGGACCCCAGGATGGTGCATCTCAGTGCTGCTGCATGCCTTGTAGGGATTCTGGCTTGTTTGGAGCCAGTCTGGGTGTCTGAAATGCATTGTTGCCTATAGCAGTGTGGGGAAGCCAGGCCAGCTCTTTCCACTCCACTAATGAAAGTGTAGTGGGAGCTGCCTTAGCCCCATGTAAACACTTTAGTGTGCTGCTCCTCTTTTACTTAGAAGTGTTTCGCCGAGGTTGCCATCACCGTAGAGCAGCTCATTTAGCAGCAGGGTGGGAAGGATTTGTTGAGGTTACCTGAAAACATCAGGATCTTTTTGTGCCATCTTGTTCAGAGCAGGTCAGTGTCATGTGTTGATGGTGACATTACCAGAGAGAGTGGCCACAGAGCCTTTCCTGCTGCTGCAGCAGCAGTGCACTTGGATAGAGTAAAGTAGGTAAGAACCATTGGGAAGCAAGTACTGATAGGGCAGGAAAATTCTCTACACTTCAGTTGTTAGGATAATACAAATAATGTCATAATTGCTGACATTTGGAGGGCTTGGACAGCTGTTCAACATGCATATATAGGCACACACATTTAAAAACTCGGGCAGCTGGTGGAAATCTATCATCAGATACATGTAAATAAGCCTTTGTGAAAGTAGGTTCCTCCTGTGCAGCTGGCTGCTGCTGCAGAGAGCTCCCAGAGTTTAAGTGTGCAGGGAGCTCCTCTCCTGGGATGGCTGAGGTAAACATTTGGCACCACCAGTTGCCTGCAGTCACTGGGCACATTGTGGTAGCACTCCAGCAATGTCTTTTTGACATACTGTTTGGTTCCATGGCTGCAGAGTTTTCTCTGGATGTCAAAAAGCACTCCATTAAAGTCCAAGCTTTAGTTACAAACAGATCAAAGGAGAAGCTTTCTTCAATGGAACCATTGTTTGCACTTTTTGCAGATCGATTTTTTTTTTCCCTCCATTACATTGCCCTTTCTCCTGCACAGGTCCCTGTGATGTGTTTTAGCTTAGTTAGTATCCACATCTCTCCTAGCTGGCCCATTTCAGTGAAGGGAGAGATGACTGAATGCATGTTTCTGTAGCTTCTTGCAAATGAGGGAGCTTTCCAGATCCCTTGGGACCTTGGCAATCCATACATCACCGTGTGACCTATGACTTTATTGCTATTTTTGCTGCCTCACATCAGCTTTAAAAATTGGGAGGGTTTTTTTTTTTTCTTGAGTGGCCTTGAGGATTGAATAAACAGATAATAAAAGGCCTTTTAAAAATAGGAAAAGGTCGAAACTTGCCAACTGTAAGCTCAGCAAAACCTCTTCTGGCACCAGTCCTCCATACATTTAAAAGGCAGGACACAGCATTTGCAGTTAGTCTGTTGCAGCGTTGGCAGGTACCCTCTCCTCTTCACCTCCATTTAGCCTCTCAAAGGAGGACTCTCCATAGGGGTCCTGTGGGTAGCTCTAGCACCTTCCTCAGGCACCAGGGTGATGGCTGTAGGAAGGTGCTGAGGAAACCCATGATGCCCATCTCACATTTTTTGAGGCCTTGAGGGTCACAGCCTCTGAGGCTTTGTGGCATGACACCTACTGTGCTAATGATAAAAGTGAGCTGCTGCTCCTTTCTAGAGCCTGCTGTGTGCTCCCCATGCATGGTACTCCAGGGCAGACTGGCTACTGAGTTCATAGCTGGGATTTTTCTGAGCCTTACTTTATTCCAAATTCATGTTTTAACATGTTCAGCTCCCTGCAGGGAACAAGATTTTGGCCTTGCAGTGGTGAGGGGGGATCCCTAGACAGTAACAAGAGGCTCTTTTTTGGTGAGACTTGTTTTGGGAGAGTAAGCAAACAGATTATCCAGTGTGTGGAAAAAATAAAAATCCCTCAGCTGGATTATGAGACCTTGGCTAAAGTAGGTGTACAGCAGGTACAGGAGGTGACCCTGTAATGAGTGCCAGAAATACAGGGGAAGGTGGAAGATAACTACAGGATAGGATTTAGGGTCAAGGAGAGGGTCTACCACTTTATCTTCCAAACAAAATGAGAAATGTTCCAAAATCCAGTCTGTGGAGTAACTCTTCTTAAGTTAAACAATGTGGAGAGTCTCAGCAGCTCGATAGCACTCAGTCACTGGTGCTGCAGTTGTGAATGCCAATGAGGGAAGGGGAAGTGGTATAAAGAGGCAGGCAGGGCCCCTCTGGAAGGAAGCATGCCCTCTTGCAGGAGCAGCTTCATACAAGGCATAGAAATGAGGCTGGCTCACAACACACAGGGTGGGAGCAGCAGGGCTGCAAACCTCTGAAAGTCTTCACTTGAGAAAGGAAAAATCAGTTAGCACAGGTGGAAAGGAAAGAGGTCAGGACAGATACTTCAAGGCCCAGACAGGTTGCTAGAGCCAAAGGTAGGAGACTTCGTTTGCAGGGATGCAGCAGGGAGCTAAGCTGCAAGCTTTGGTTTTTGGGGTGTGTTGGTTTTTTTCACACTTCTCCTTTCTTCTGTTTTTCTTCTCTTCATCAGGCGGAGACAGCAGCAAATCGTATCTGCAAGGTGCTGGCAGTCAACCAAGAAAATGAACAGCTCATGGAAGACTATGAAAAACTGGCCAGTGATGTAGGTGTCCATGGTGCTGTGCGTTTCTGGGTGGTGGTGTGTGGAAAGGAATTGCATTTAATGCTGATAATTAATCTTGGGGAATGCTGTTGGCCCACGTTCTCCTAGAAAATTGTGGCATTTCTCCTTGAGCTTGGGGAAAGAAGAAAATCAAACTTACCTTAAAGGCAAGAGCAATCCATTTCAAAAGCTTCCATAAAGCAACTTTGAGTTTCTCTGTTTATTAAGAGCACCCATAGAAATGCTAAAATTAAAGGAAAATCAAGCTAGTTTAACCTGAATTGCTCAAACCTGTGCAACTTCATAAGGCATTTCATACAAATTGTATGTTTGATAGACTGTACCAATCAGGAATTGGATCAGAGAGAATGGAAGCTAGAGATGATGCAGGAAAGAAATACACCTTTGCTGATAGCTGCAAAGAATCTGTTTAAGACACAAGCTGGAGGCTTCTTTGGTTAACTGAGAAGGTTGAAGACTGACAGATAGCTGTGAAACCACAGAAGTGACCAAATCTGGACTGGAGTGTGTTTGTGGGGGAGATGGAGAACAGAAGGGCAAACACAATCCTGGTTTCAGACTGGTTTGAAAAGCACAGGATGCTACTCTGCTTACACTCTAGACTGCCTATGGCATCGGCATTTCCTCAGATAGGTCAGCCAGGGAGGGCTATTCCAAGAGCAAGAATGAGTTCAAGGAAGCCAGACTGGGAAAAGTGTAGCTGGAGGTAAGGATTTAATTTTCCCTGTTGGACCCTTCTGGACATGAGGCCTCGAGTGACCTGTACTAGTGGGAGGTGTCCCTTGCCTATGGCAGGGGGCTGGAACTGGATGATCCTTGAGGTCCCTTCTAACCTTACCATTCAATGATTCTCTGACATGATATGGCTTACAGCATCCTTTAGTTATGGAACAGTCAAGCAAAACTCTAAGGCTCTAGTGTAATCTGAGGACATGGCTTGGTCCTGTTTGTGTGAAAGCTATGCAAAAAAGACCTTTCCCAAAAAGCTGGCAAACTTTTTTGTTAAAAGATCTGCTGGTGGCAGAATCTTTCTGACAGCAAACATAAAAGCAAGTGGTCCCTAAAGAGATCAGAGAAACATCTGTAGTTTTAACAGAGTTTTCAGCTCGAGGCTTGTCAGGCTGAGAGAGGTGGGGGTCTGCAGCCCCCAGAANTCACCCAACCTGATCTTTGATCTTTGATCACGTTGAGTGATTCCGTGCTCCACAACCTCCCTGGAGGTCTTTTGTGCTCCACAACCTCCCTGGAGGTTTTCTGTGCTCCACAACCTCCCTGGAGGTGTTCAAGGCCAGATTGGACAAGGCCTTGAGTGACCTGTACTAGTGGGAGGTGTCCCTGCTTATGGCAGGGGGTTGGAACTGGATGATCCTTGAGGTCCCTTCCAACCTTCCCATTCTGTGTTACCCTTTCCAGCTGCTGGAGTGGATCCGCCGCACCATCCCCTGGCTGGAGAACCGGGCCCCAGAGAACACCATGCAAGCCATGCAGCAGAAACTGGAGGACTTTCGGGACTACCGCCGCCTGCACAAGCCCCCCAAGGTCCAAGAGAAGTGCCAGCTTGAGATCAACTTCAACACCTTGCAGACCAAACTGCGGCTCAGCAACAGGCCAGCCTTCATGCCTTCAGAAGGCAAAATGGTTTCGGTGAGTGGGGCTTGAGCTGTCTGGGGTGGAAGAGACCTCTAAGGTCAGTTCCGGTCTTGTTGTGGGTTTAAAGAGCTGGCAGAGTGAAGTTCTCAAATGAATTGGAGAAAAAACAGAATTCTATTTGGAGAGAGAGGTACAGATAGAAATTCCAAGGCAGATACAAAATCCATAAGCAAACCCCCTCGAATTTTCCCCCAACCCAAAACTAAATCTATAATCCCCAGTGCTCAAATCCTCCCCCCCCCATGCCTCTGCCATCCACAGGCCTAAACACAGCCTCTGGAGGCCCCAGACCAGGCCTGCTCCTTACATGTTTGTCCTGGTAGAGCAGCTTCAGGCTGGAGGGGGAGGAAAGCAGAGCAAACTGCCTCACCATGAGTTCATGATGAGATAGCAGAGTTATGGGATTGGATAACAACCTTCTAGTCCCTAAAGGATTTTTTAACCCTATAACCCCCAACCTGGGACAAGTCTTCAACCTGAGACCACCGTGGTCATCCGGTGGCCATCAATAAATATACCCCAACCATTCCTGAAAAAAGCAGACCTCGTTTTTGCCCATTGCTGGGCAGGACGTGCCCCACCTTCAGAGTGAACTGTTCTGTGGTTGGAATCCTGCAGAATATAGTTCAGTGACATCCTAGTAGGAGAAGATCAAGCAATCATTGCTTCCCTGTATCTGAAGCAGAGTGGGAAGCTCCTTGCAAGTGGCATGCCTTTATCAGAAAACATTCAGTGCCTCTCATTTTTTCTAATAGAAAATGGATTGAGTTCTACTGAAGTTTCGGGAGGAGAAGTGTTTTGAGTGGAGCTCTCATGCAGACAGGTGTATCCTGACACAGCTAGTCCTGCTTCTCTTCAGTCTGGCACTTCATCTCCCTGACCTGTCTTCACAACCTTATGAGATTAAAAGCCCATATCCACAGCAACCAACTGGAGCCACAGAGCTCACAGAGATTAATGCTGACATACATCTTCCCTGCCCCACCCTGCCATCTTCTAACCTGCCTTTTCTTCTTGTGCTCTAGGATATAAACAATGCCTGGGGTGGCCTAGAACAGGCTGAGAAGGGCTATGAGGAGTGGTTGTTGAATGAGATTCGAAGGCTAGAGAGGCTGGATCACCTGGCAGAGAAGTTCCGGCAGAAAGCATCCATCCATGAGTCCTGGACAGATGGTAATGCCAGCCTATGAGTTTCCTGTTGCATGTCATAGTGCTGCCCATTACATAGAGAGGAGCAGATGGATCATGTACAGGTCCTGCCATGAGATTTTCCTCTAGGTTCATCTCTTGGTTTATTAGAAAATAATGCATGGAAGTTATCTCCGTGTTGCCCAGGGAGGTGGTGGAGGCCTCATCCCTGGAGGTGTTTAGGGCCAGGCTGGATGAGGCTCTGGACAGCCTGAGCTAATGTGAGGTGTCCCTACCCATGGCAGGGTGGTTGGAACTGGGTGATCGTTGTGGTCCCTTCCAACCCTGACTGATTCTGTGATTCCATGATTCTACATCATGCAGCCACAATGACATTCCCCAACTGTTGCAAAGTTAGAACTTTGCATGGAAAAAAAGGTACAGAGTGAGGAAGAGCTACTGGGGAGTAAATGCTGCAGGTGGCCTTTCCAGAAGCAGCAGATGGCACGTACCAAGAGCAGTGTGCTGTAAGCTGTGACAGCACTGGCTGGAGCTGCCCTGCACACCCTTCTCTCTTGTTAAGGGCAAGCTCACAGTCCCTTGTTTGAAGTGAAGGATCTCTAGGCCAGCATGCGGGAGGGTAAACCTTAGGCTGGGTGTCTGAAGTCGGGCAGATGTCCTTTCGGGGGCTTCCGGGGCTGCCTAGGTGGCTGGGAGCTGGCTGTGGGGCACTGGGTCCTGCCCTTCATTCTCCTATCCTTTGGCTCCCTCCCCAGGTAAGGAAGCAATGCTGCAGCAGAAGGATTACGAAACCGCTACCCTCTCGGAGATCAAGGCCCTGCTGAAGAAACACGAGGCCTTTGAGAGCGACCTGGCCGCACACCAGGACCGCGTGGAGCAGATTGCTGCTATTGCACAAGAGCTCAAGTATGGCACCCTGGCACACTGCCCGTCCCTCGGGCCAGAGGGGCTCCATCGACCTCGCCATCCGCCCTCTGCAACACCATAAATCAATCCCATACAAAAATGTTGGGAAGTCCTAATGTTTCTAAACAGTATCCTGGATACTGCATTCCAGGGTCCGGATGCACCCTCAGAGCAGAGCAGAAAGTGGCTGAGTTGTAGGTGCTGGTGGGGGCGGCAGCACTGCATTCCCAAGCCAAGTTTCCAACCTCTTCCAGCTCCTTATGCGGCCCTGAGCCCTTTCCTAAAGAGTCTGACCTGCCACTGGCTCCTGCTAGGTTCCAGAGCTGCAGTGCTGTCGTCCTTTGCCAAGAGCAGAAGGGAACAGCAGAGGAGAGCAGGCTCTCAATCTGCTCTTGTCCAAAAAAATCCTTTTTTTCTGGTGGGGGAAAAAAACTCTGTTTAAGCTTGGGACTGCAGTGGTCTCTGCTTCCACCCTGGGCCCTGCAGCCCAGGAGTCCTGCACCACAGGGATTCTGATCAGCACCTGCTTCAGGGCATCCCCACGGCAGCTCAGCTGCCTCCCTGCTTCCCCTGCTTGGAAACCTTCACTTCCACTCCTTTTCCTGAAGTGAGAAGTGAGGCAGATTACCAGGAGAGATGGGATCTCCTTAGGGTGGGATGTTGATTGCTAGAGACAGCAGGCAGGTAAAGAGCTGGCCTCTCTAGTGCAGGGGGAGAGATTTTAAAGCCCTGCATCTTTCTTGGCAAAAACAGCATGAACAGTTTGGCTCTGACTTTGTTTCCTGTTTTAAAAATCTATCCCACTGGCCTATCTCGAGTTGTTGTCTGGGCTGAGAGCAGTACTCTGAGGCTGAAGGACTGTTTTGTTCTAAAAAATCAGGATTATTCGAGATCATTATCGCCTTTAACAGCACAGATTTACAGAATTGCTCCCTTGTCCCCCGGAGGATTGACCTTGGAACAGGAGGAGAGTTCAAGGCAATCCTGCATGTCAGTAAGATTAAAACTGAGGCTGGCTAGTCAGCAAGCATTAGCTGACCTGCCACTTCCAAAGCACAAGCTACATGCCAGCCAAAGCAGCTGCAGTTCTAAGAGCAGCAGGGAGGGCTGGTCCTCAGGTTAGGGGAGAGCTGATTTCTTCCAAAGTGTGAGAATAGCAAACTCTGCCATCCTTCTCAGATCCATTTTCCATCTCAGCAAAGAGGCTGTGCCCTGAAAAAACATAGCTGAGTTTATCTGCCAGAGATACAATGCCAGGGAGATGGAAAGGGTCTGAAGCTTCCTGCAGCTGCCCATGCCAGGCATGCTGAAGCTACAGCACTGCAGCTGCCCATGCCAGGCATGTTTTTGGGGCTTCAGCATGTTCTACTTCCCAGCACTGGTGGTACAGAACTAGTGCCTTACAAGCCAGGCTTTCAGAGGCAATTCTTTCATCTGCGGTGCTGGCTCTGCAGCAAAGTAGATCAAGGAACTGATCTGGATTAAAAACCCAGCAAAGAAAAAGTTATTTTTAGTCCCAATCAGTTTCCTGGCTAGTTTACTGCAGGACTCCCACCAACAGTTGTGCCCACATACCTCAGGAGGGCAATACTGTGGTGGGAAGAAGCGTGGCTAGGAGAGGCAAAAGGCAACTGTTTAAACCTGCTTTACTGCATAGAGAAGTCATCTTCAGGTGGTCCAGGGTCACTCGGTAGCCCTGTGAGTTATTCTGCTTTCCAGGCTGACACTTCCCAGCTTGGCTGGTCCCCCTCTGCCTGTGGGTTTCTCCCACTGTGACCACCTACAGAACCAAGAGCACAAAGCAATTCAAGACCACAAGCTTCAGCTTAGTGCCATCTTCTCCTTTTCCCAGCCATACTCTTGCCAGCCCACCTCCTGTGAGTGCCACCCCATAGGCATCTCAGCAAAGCACTTCCTGTCAGGCATACAGAAGAGAAACCTTACACTGTAGTTCTGGTTGTCTTAAGTGAGTGGCTCATGTAAATTAGCTACTCCTTGCCACCTGTACTATGCAACTCTTGAAACACTCTTAGACAGCTTCTTTGTGTTGATAACAAACCCCTTGCTGCCCATTCTGGTGTCCAGGCTGTGAGTACTGAGCCTACCTCATCTTCTCCAGCAGAGCGCGGGGATGGACTGCACCGCACATTGTTTATTCCCATCTTGAGCAGAAGTCTGTACTCCCTTCCCCCAGTGCCAAGTTATTCCCATCAGGCAGTGTTGTTGAGGCCTTGGGTGGTGGTTATTTTCCTTCCTGTCCTGTGCTGTTTGTGCCATAACATACAGTGTCTCTAGACAGTGCTGTCTTCCTGGCTCGCTTTACTTGCAGAGACTGTGAGCTGCTTTATCTGACAAAGATTTCTAATGGATTTCTCTTGCTTCTCCAAAAAGCTTTTACCTGACTTCTCGTTCTTTTGTTTCCCCCACCCCTCACAGTGAGCTGGACTACTACGACTCTCCCAGTGTCAATGCCAGGTGCCAGAAGATCTGTGATCAGTGGGATAATCTGGGTGCCCTAACCCAGAAACGCAGAGAAGCCTTGGAGGTGAGGCATGCTGCAGGTTGGACCTTTGGGATTGCATGGGTGGATCATTTGTGGAAAGCAAGCTGCAGTGTGCACAAGCAACCAATTTAAGGTCTTTTCTGCAATCCTAGAACATCCCCAACTGTAAACAAGGGCTGCAATACAGTATATTTAGCCTGCATTTCCCCTTCCAGTCCAATTATGGTGGCATTTGTTTCCTCAGGCTTTTGATTTATTTCTGCCTTTCTGGGTTTTGCAGTTCTTCTGCTCGAAAAGACTGTGTCATGGTTTTGTTTTATTTCAAAAGACCTCAGATTTTCCCTCAGGAAAAAGTCCATCCTATATGTAACAGCAGGAAGACTTACTGTAGTGCCATTCTGGGAACATCAAGGAGACCTGAAACAAAGGAGCAGCTCAGAGGACCCACATATTGATGTGATTTCTGCTCTCTAACCATATTGCCTGATTTTCTCTTTTTGTGCATGGCCAGAGGACAGAGAAGCTCCTGGAAACAATTGACCAGTTGTACCTTGAATATGCCAAGCGAGCTGCCCCTTTCAACAACTGGATGGAAGGGGCCATGGAGGACCTGCAGGACACATTCATTGTTCACACCATCGAGGAGATCCAGGTACAGAGTAGCCATTTGCATCAGTTGGGCTGGGAGAGAAAGAAGTTGGGGGTCTCCTGGTTTTCTAGTCCTTTGTAAATCACTTTTGCTCTGCTGAGTGAGCCTTAGCAAGAGAACAAAAAAAAAAGAGTTCTTCCACAATTTACTCCAAATCTGAATAGGTATGAAGCATGCTCACAGCATCCTACCTGGACACAGAGAACTGAAAAAGGGATCTTTTAGTGCAACTCCAGGGGTTTATTAATGAAAGTGTGAACACTGAGAGACTCTTCTGGAGTTATATGTGGGGATTTTAACCGAAGCTTAGTGCTGCTTACAGGTTCTGTAGGTCACTTGTCTCACATAATGGCATGTGCAGGTCACTTGGTCTTGTGTGATAGGGTGTGCCATAAGGGCAGCTGCTGAGCTGCCAGCTGGGTTTTGGTGCTAAGCACAAGTCAGGATTGTCCATTTTGGCAGTGGATCAGTTTGGTGCTTCCCACAATAAAGTATCTCGGTTTTCCCACTTCTGAAGAGGCTGTTGCAAAAGCAACTGGAGGTATCCATGGGTAATTTTCACACCTTTGAGAGCAGGAAATTACTCTTCCCTAGGTTGCAGTGGGGAATTGTAATCTCACTTGATGGACTCGTGGAAAGAATCTCAGTCAGCACTTTGGTTGACTTGGTGATGGTTGAGAGCAACGTGGCCGTCAGTCAGGCAGCAGATGGGGAGACCACCAAGGGACACTATGCAGCCAAGAGGCAGAGGGGTAGTGAAATATCCCCAGCTTGGTGTCAGCATTGTTATGGAGCTGCTGCTTGTTTCTTCCATCCTTGCCTTCTGAACAGAGGGGCTCACTAACTCCTCTGTAATGCAGAACAAATCTGAACAGCGTTTGAACACTTCCAACCACTCTTGGTGACTGTTCGCAGCGTCTTTTCCAGGGCCCCCCCCACTTGCATTACATCTCTGTAGCCACTGCAGCAGCTGCAAAGTAATGAGTCACCATGTAAGGAAGCAATTTTACAAACAGTAGTTACAGTGTATATGTTGTAAGAGAGTGATCAATCATGAGGTGTTTACTTTGTTCCCTCTTCTGTTCACACTGTTCCCTCGACTGTCCCTGCACATTCCCCTCTCTCCCGCATTCATTTTACTGCCTCCTTCCCTTGCGTTTGCTTCCCTAGTCTTGCTGTTCCAGGCTTCTGGGATGAAGTACCTTAAGGTCCTGTGGAAGCAGTGGGAGATGAGCCAGGACCAACTGGCTTGTCAGCTGTCCACAAGCAAGTGTGTCCCCACCATCGATCCTTGGAGCACAGTTTGGGCACTGGGAACAGAAAAGGGCCTGTTGTGTTCAGGGAGAAGGAGCTGCTTTTCAGTGGCTGGAGCCTATCCTGCCTCTGTGAGATTGCTGTTGCTGTTCACCTAGTTCTGGCTGATCAGACTGAATCTGACTCATTCATCTGGAGTTACCTTAGGTGTGCACATACCTGTGGGAGAATAAGAAGATGGTGTGAGCTCAGTAGTGAGGCACGGCTGCTTCAGTAGTAGTGCTGGTAACTGAGCCTTTCCAAAAGGCCTGGCAGGCAGTGCTGGAAAATAGCTCCCACTCAATTGCTAGCCAGAGTTATTGCACCATTTTTTGGGCTGTGGTCTCTGCTGCTGTTCAGTGTGGAACAGAAACAGGGAAAACAAGACCACATCGTTTAGCTACTTAAAGCAGCCTGTTTGGTGATGCTGAGAGAACCTGAAAGTCACATCAGAGCAGCCTGCTTTGGAACCTGGGAATGTGTGAGCTTTGGCAAGGGCTAAAGAGGCTATTCAGCAGCTAATGCTCTTAGCCATCCTTTGCTGCTGCCTTCCTTCTGCAGGGATTGAGCACGGCCCACGAGCAGTTCAAAGCCACTTTGCCAGACGCTGACAAGGAGCGACAGGCCATCCTGGGAATCCACAATGAAGTCTCAAAGATTGTCCAGACATACCATGTCAACATGGCAGGAACAAATCCTTACACTACCATCACCCCACACGAGATCAATGGCAAATGGGAACACGTGAGTGCCTTTCAACCTTGCAGGTTGGTGTTGGGAGGGTGCTGCTGCTCAGTCCTCAGGAAGTGGATCGTTTGCTCTCCTGGTTACCTTCTCAGGCTTACTGCTGAGCTTTGGGGGATTTTGTCCTTCATTTTCAGCTCAGTTCCCATGTGCTTGGAAAGTAGAAAAGAGCTCTCACAGAAATGCCTAGGGAGTGTCAGATCCATGTTACTTGCTAGTTTTATAATGAAAGCTGCTAAATTAGAAGCTTTGAGGTTTTCAGTCCTCAGCTGACCTGAGAAGGGAGTAAATACGGCCTGTGAGTTGGTATCCTTTTTCACCATTCACCCTTCAGATGTTCTACCTCCACAGAGCAGCTGTTCTCCATACCAGCTGTGCTGATGGTTCTTACTACCAAAGGAGATCATCAAACAGATCTCAACAGGCTCCTGCAGTCCAGTTAGAATGAGCCACCAAAAACCCACATAGTGAATAGAAGCTTTTCACATAATACATAATAAATCACATAATATATCTGATTGGAAGAGACCTTAAAGCTCATCTAGTCCAACTTTCAGCCCAGCACTGAAGGGTCAACACTAAACCATGTCTCTAAGCATGAGGTCCACATGCTGCTTGAACACCTGCAGGGGTGGTGACTCGACCACTGCCCTGGCTTGACCATTCCCATGTTTGATAACCCTTCCACTGAAGGAGTATTTCCTGTTATCCAGCCTGAGCCTCCACTGGCACAGTCTGAAACCATTTCCTCTAGTCCTGTTGCTTGTCATCAAGAAGAGGCTGGCCCCCTCCTCACTACAGCCTCCCTTCAGGTAGCCGAAGAGAGTCACACACAAAACACTTCCTCCCCTGTATCCTCAAACCCTAAACTAACAATTCAGTGCTAACACTTTTTTTCTGATGTGCTTCATTCATATTCCTGCCCTGTGTTGTGGTAGGGTCTCAGTTTACCTGGTTTTCCTGGTCTTCCATAGCCTGAGAGGAGTGTGCATCCCACAGCAGATAGGGTTGATGTTCCACCAGCCTTCCCTGAACCCCCTGACTGGTGGCTTTCAGTGCAAACCCCCAGTGCTCCTCCCTGCCTCACAGCAGGTCCTACCTTTCCCACACGTCTGCCTTTCTAGATGTAAGCTGCATGCAGTGTTCCCCTCTGCTGTAGGTGAGGCAGCTGGTGCCCAGGAGGGATCAGGCCCTGATGGAGGAGCATGCTCGCCAGCAGCAGAACGAGCGCCTGCGGAAACAGTTTGGTGCACAGGCCAACGTCATCGGACCATGGATCCAGACCAAGATGGAGGTAGTGCTTTGCTCATTTTGAAACAAACTCTTCACTGATATCCTTGGTCTTTCCTGACCACTGTCAGGGTCGTTCTTCCCTCAGGTTGCAGCAAGAGAAACTTTCACAGACGCTATGGAGAGCCCTAAGGTCGATACCGATTGCTGGAGCACTCATGCTTTTCTTCCTCTGACTCTAGTACAGAGATGAAAGACATGACTTCAAATGGGGAGCTCTGGTTGTGTTTCTATACAGCAAGTTAAAAACTCTAAATCAGAGGCACATTTCCACAGAATGCATTAGATTGAAGGGGCCCTTAGAGATTGCCTACTCCAACCTGCCTGCCACAGGCAAGGACGTCTCACAATTAGACTCGGCTGCTCAAGGCCTCATCCAACCTGGCCTTGAACCCCCCTAGGGTGGAGGCATCCACAACCTCCCCTGGGCAACCTATTCTCAGGGTCTCACCACCCTTGTGCTGAAAAACTTCTTAAGATCCAGTCTAAACTACTCTCCCTCACCTTAAAACCATTCCCCGTTCTCCTCTTGCTAAACACCCTTACGAAACGTCCCTCTCCAGCCTTCCTGTAGGAGGGCTTGATATGCAAGACAAAATATTTACAATTAGCACATCAAACGGCATCAGAGGAGATATTTTTTAAGGGACAAGTTCTATCTTTAGGTAAGATTGAAGTTTAAGCAATTGGACTTGATCAAATGAAATACATGAAGCTACTACTGATGTCAGGGCCTGTGTGTATTCAGTCTGTATGAGGTAGTGGCAGACAGTACACTGGAAGAAGATCTGTCTCAGTACATAGAACATAGAACCATAGAATGGGAAGGTTGGAAGGGACCTCAAGGATCAGCCAGTTCCAATCTCCTGCCATAGGCAGGGACACCTCCCACTAGCACAGGTCACTCAAGGCCTCATCCAACCTGGCCTTGAACACCTCCAGGGAGGTTGTGGAGCACAGAATCACAGAATGTGATCAAAGATCACGTTGGGTGATTCTGTGCTCCACAACCTCCCTGGGCAACCTGTGCCAGTGTCTCACCACCCTCACTGCAAACAACTTCCTCCTAACAGCCACTTTCAGTCTCCCCTCTGACACTTCAAACCCATTCCCCTTGTCCTGTCTTTGCAAGCCCTTGTCAATAGTCCCTCCCCAGCCTTCCTGCAGCCCCTTTCAGTTCCTGCAAGGCCACTCCAAGGTCTCCTGGAAGCCTTCTCTTCTCCAGGCTGCAGAGCCCCAACTCTCTCAGTCTGTCCTCACAGCAGAGCTGCTGCAGCCCTCTCAGCATCTTGCTGGCCTCCTCTGCACTGGCTCCAACACTTCCATGTCCTTTCCTGTGCTGGGGGCTCCAGAACTGCACACAGGACTGCAGGTGGGGTCTGAATGCAGATCTCCAAATACTGCAGTGTGTAAAACAGAGAAATGTCTCTTCCCCCCACGGTCTGTCTTGTATTGTTCCCTGATAGGAGCATTATCCTAGAGCTGAAGAGCCCCAACTCTCAGCCTGTCCTCCCAGCAGAGCTTGCATGTACTCTGCACTTTCCTTTTGTATCCTTGCATTAGACACAACTCATGTGACTCATCTTGCTTGGAAAACCTTCAGGGCTCTGCTAAATTTTTCTGCTGACACTGCCTCAGCTCGTTTGAAGTAACTGCTCCATGAGAGAGATTTTTTTTTTCTTTTTTTGACTCATCATCCTCTGTGAACATGAAGCAGCTGAAATTAAATGTCAGGCAGGTTGAGGCTTGTCCTTTCCAGTGGGATCTAACCTCTTTGGGCTTGCCTGACGCAGGAGATCGGCCGCATTTCGATCGAGATGCACGGCACCCTGGAGGATCAGCTCAACCACCTGCGCCAGTACGAGAAGAGCATCGTCAACTACAAACCAAAGATCGACCAGCTGGAGGGAGACCACCAACAGATCCAGGAGGCACTCATCTTTGACAACAAGCACACCAACTACACCATGGAGGTAAATGTTTTGGCAGCAGATCAAACGGCCTCGGCTGCTGCGGCCTTGTTAGCGTCACAGAAATGCGCTGGTTGGGAAAGACCTTTGAGATTGTCGAGTTCCAACCATTATAGAATCATGGAAGGGACCTCAAAGATCATCTAGTTCCAACCCCCTGCCATAGGTCACTCAAGGCCTTGTCCAACCTGGCCTTGAACACCTCCAGGGAGGTTGTGGAGCACAGAATCACCCAATGTGATCAAACCTGTGATCACCCAATGTGATCAGACCTGTGCCAGTGTCTCACCACCCTCACTGCAAACTACTTCCTCCTGACATCCACTTTCAGTCTCCCCTCTGCCACTTCAAACCCATTCCTCATCCTGTCATTACAAGACCTTGTCCATAGAAACCATCTGGGTGGCTCACACTGCAGGTGGGAATGAAGCTTTCCAGAGCAAATGGACTTCTCCCACCTTGCTCACCGGAATCAGGAGATTTGTACAAAGCAGCAAGTTCAATGCCTTGGCCTCAGAGGTAGAATTGCTTCTTGTTAAGTTAAAAATTGTCCTCTCCTCTTTTTCCAGCATATCAGAGTGGGCTGGGAGCAATTGCTAACAACAATTGCTAGAACCATCAATGAAGTGGAAAACCAGATTCTGACCCGCGATGCCAAAGGAATCAGCCAGGAACAGATGAATGAGT
The DNA here is from genome assembly GCA_013399775.1 of Semnornis frantzii. Classification (NCBI taxonomy): domain Eukaryota; kingdom Metazoa; phylum Chordata; class Aves; order Piciformes; family Ramphastidae; genus Semnornis; species Semnornis frantzii. Next base: position 266 of record VWYK01027709.1, on the reverse strand, counting down.
TCCGGGCTTCTTTCAACCATTTCGACAGGGTAAGTCAGTGCTGACTGCAGCTTGGTAAGCTGCAAGCTTCCATGAAGGCTGCACAGGGCAATTCAAGCAGGCACTGTGATAAACTAGATCAGTAGGAGATGTTTCATGCTTCAAAATGCCACTCTTGTGGAGCAGTGAGTCCTGCGAAGACTGCAAAGTGATAATTACGCTGTGAGGAGTGCATCTTGTTTAGGAAATTAGACTTTTAGTCCATCTTTTGTAGAATCATAGAATGG
>VWYK01027696.1:2490-28544 GCA_013399775.1 Semnornis frantzii | reverse complement strand
CCTTGTCAATAGTCCCTCCCCAGCCTTCCTGCAGCCCCCTTCAGATCCTGCAAGGCCACTCCAAGCTCTCCTGGAAGCCTTCTCCTCTGCAGGCTGCAGAGCCCCAACTCTCTCAGCCTGTCCTCACAGCAGAGCTGCTGCAGCCCTCTCACCATCTTGCTGGCCTCCTCTGCACCCACTCCAACACTTCCATGTCCTTCCTGTGCTGGGGGCTCCACAACTGCACCCAGGACTGCAGCTGGGCTCTGAGGAGAGCAGAGCCAAGGGGCAGAATGCCCTCCCTTGCCCTGCTGCCCACACTGCTCTTGCTGCAGCCCAGCACTCGACATGAAATGTAAAGTCTTGTTTTCCTGTGGAGATAGAGAAGCAGATAGAAAGGCAGAGACACCTCCTACAAGGGGGTTCAAGTGAGGTATGTTTGGTCCCTTCTGCCTAGGATCAGGCGAGAAGGTGATGGGAAGTGGCTTGAAATTGTACCAGGGGAGGGCTAGGCTGGAGAAGAGGAGAAATGTCTTTGCTGCAAGAGTGGTCAGGGAGTGGAACAGGCTGCCCAGATTGGTGCTGGAGTCCCCATCTCTGGAGGTGTTGAAGAAACCTGTGGTCATGGCATGAGTGTGATTGCTGCCACTGAATGCTTTGATAGGGATTAAGCAACAAGAATTTAGGCCCAGCAAATAAGATCTGCATAAAAGCCTTAACATACTTTAAAGCCAGCACTGGATTAACAGACTCCCTTCAGTCCTTCTGTAGAACACCCCTTTGGGAGGTCCTGTGCTCAGCCTTCAGTCCCAGAAGGATACTCCTTAGTTTCCATGTAGGCAGCAGACTCCAGAGCATCCCAGGACAATGTTGTAATCCCAGTTTCATGTGCTCTGGATGTGGCTGGAATGCAAAGGCAGCTCTCAGTTGGGCACAGTTTCTCACTTGTAGCAGCCTGGAGCTTTGGGGATTTCAGGAGAATTTGCTGCAGCTTTCTTTTTCATTAGAACTGGTTTGCAGCAGAGGGGAACTCCAGCAGCAGCATCCCAGAAACCAATGAGCTGATCCCAGCCCCTGACCTGGCACAGCTCTGAGGCAAACTTGTTAAATCCTGGCAATACAGGTGTGCCTCTGGCTGCTGATTTTCCAGCTCAATAATGAGAAACCTTGAGGTCATAATTTACAAATGCAAAACACTGATTAGCTGTTTTTAATTAAATTAATAACACCTTAATATGCTTTGTCTGCCTTGCTGGGAGGACTCAGATCCTTTTATTGCTTCAGGAGACATGAGGGATTTCTCCTGGCCTTAAGGCAGTGCTCTGTGTGTGTGCCTGGGCTGGGAGCCCTTGGGACCAGGCTGGCAGGGTTGTCAGGCTCTGGGAGAGGACTGGAGACTGCTTCAGCACTGACCTCCAGCAGCTTCTCCTCTGTTTTCTGGCACTGTGATTCCAGTGAACTGGTGGAGTGAGGGTTGTAGCTTCAGCTCTGCTGGCAGGGACACTTCTGTTTGGGAGATGTTTGGCACTGTGAGTGCTGGGTTCAGTTTTGAGCCCCTTGGTGCAGAGGGACATTGACAGGCTGGAGTGTGTCCAGAGGAAGGCAAAAAAGCTGTGGTGAAGGATCTGGAGAGCAGGGCTGGGGAGGAGCAGCTGAGGGAACTGGGGGTGGTTAGTCTGGAGAGGAAGAGGCTGGGGGCAGACCTCATTGCTCTCTACAGCTCCCTGAAAGGAGGCTGCAGTGAGGTGGGGTTGGGCTCTTGTTCTATCACCTGGACAGTAGGGAGAAGAGGAAATGGCCTTAAATTGTGCCAGGGGAGGGTTAGATTGGAGATCAGGAAAAATGTCTTTGCTGCAGGAGTGGTGAGGGATTGGCACAGGCTGCCCAAGGAGGTGCTGGAGTCACCGTGCCTGGAGGTGCTCAAGAAATGTGTGTCCATGGCACCTGGGGAGGTGGCTTTATGGCCATGGTGGTGTTGGTTTGGTGGTTGGAATTGATGGTCTTGGAGGTCTTTTCCAACCCAAACAGTTCTGTGATTCTGTGATTTTCACATCTGTTCAGAGTGCCTGGTGACCCAGCTGAAGCTACTGGGAAACATCATCTGAGCAGCCCTTGGGAGATCCCAGGGCTTTCTGCACTGTGCATTTCTTTGGTTTCTTCCTACAGCCTTCTGGTTTCCTTCTGCAGGGCTTCATCTGCAGACCCTAAGACCTGAGTATATGGGGCTGGGACCCAAGACATGAAAGTGAGAGAAATGGCAGCAACAAGGGCCTGTTTGTTTTGGAGAGTGGGAAGCTCCTCAGGACTGTTGGCAATGAGATGAGTCTGTGCAGTAGCACACTTTGTGCTATGGGAATGTAAAGCCTGATTTGCTGTGGCAGTCTGAAGGGCCAAGGTAGGGTGGTCTGGCTTTACATCTCCACCAAAGTGTGAGGAATTAGCTCAGAGTGCTTACAGGCAGCCATTCCCTGTGTATGAACACTTGGGGATGTGCCAGCTGCAGGTCACAGGGCTTGGAAGGGACCCAAAGAGCTCATCCAGTCCAAGCCCCCTGCCAGAGCAGGACCAGAGAATGCAGCTCAGGGCACACAGAACACATCCAGACAGGCCTGGAAGGGCTCCAGAGAAGGAGACTCCACAACCTCTCTGGGCAGCCTGTGCCAGGGCTCTGGGACCCTTCCAGGAAAGGGTCCCTTGGGTTGAGCTGGAACCTCCTGTGCTGCAGCTTCCATCCATTGCTCCTTGGCCTATCCCAGGCAGCAGTGAGCAGAGCCTGTCCCCCCCTCCTGACAGATATTTAGAAACATTGATTCAATCCCCTCTCAGTCTTCCAGATTCAGCAGCCTCAGGTCCCTCAGCCTCTCCTCACCAGGCAGTGCTCAGTCCCCTCATCATCCTCATAGCACTCCCTTGGACTCTGTCCAGTAGATCCCTGTCCCTCTGAAACTGGGTCTTTGAAGAACTCCTCTGCATTTCCTTGTAGGCTGCTTTGGAGGTGCCCAGCAGCAGCCCAGCTCCTCTTCCATGGCAGTGCATTAGAATTTTAATACTGAACATTTTTAAACCCCGTTCCCTCTCAGGCAAAGCTGCTTTGCTGCTAGCATCCTGTGTCAACCAGTGGAGGAGGCTGAAGGACTCTGATTGCACAGGCTGATACTTGGTGGCTACCATTAGCTGAAGGCAATGTCCCCCCATGGCTGCAGCTAAAGCTGCAGTGGCTTTTGCCCCTGGCCAAATGCACACTCTTCTGAGGTTCCATAGATGGTTCTAAAGCCCCTAAGCCATCCTGTAGGCATCCCTACTCAGATCTCTCATACCCCAAACTCCCAGTGCATCTGTTTACTGCTGTCACCTGCCTCCTTCCCACAGTACATGTGTTCTGCAGGATATTAAAAAGTCTATGATGCACAAGTGAGTCGTAACAAGGAAAGCAATTACAGCTCTCTCTTTATTCAGAGCACATAAGGCATTGGGCTGTTCAGACAAGGAGATGACATTTTCAGGCAGGCAGTGGTATTGTTCCACACACTGTGCAGTTGAGGGGGTTCAATAAGAGCTTTCTCTTGAAAGCCTTCCTGAAATATTTTAACATCTGTTGAGCTGAGCATTTGGGTGTGGGGGTACAGTACAGGTGAGGCAGTGTCAGCCAGAGCAGAGTGAAGATCTTACTCTGTACAGTTCTGGAGCCCCGAGCACAGGAAGGACATGGAAGTGTTGGAGCAGGTCCAGAGGAGGCCACCAAGATGCTGAGAGGGCTGCAGCAGCTCTGCTGNTGATTCTGTGCTCCACAACCTCCCTGGAGGTGTTCAAGGCCAGGTTGGATGAGGTCTTGAGTGACCTGTGCTAGTGGGAAGTATCTCTGCCTATGGCAGGGGTTTGGAACTGGATGAGGTCCCTTCCAACCTCATGTGCATCATGTGCTAGGGCCAAGTAGCTTTTTTGGGTTTTTTTTTGGCTTTGTTTTTCCTTCTTCCTTTTTTTTCCCCTTTCTCCCTCTTCCTTCTGTATCAGTCAGCTCAGGAATCCACTGCTTCCCTTGTGAGATGATTCCATTCTCTAACTGTTTTCATGGGGAAACATTTTCTTCTGGGTTCTGATGGGAATCTCTGAAGGAGTAACTTGTCCCCATCACCCCTTGTCTTTTCCATGGATAGCTGTAAGAAACCAGTGGGGGCAGTTCTGGAGTGTTCTTTGAATGCCTGAAGATGAAGGCACTGGGAAGTGTTTTGCTGTGTGGCTGAGGTGCATCAGTCAAATTGTGACACACGAGCCCAGGGTTTTTAGATGTGTTTGGGTCAGTGCAGGTTAAGCCATCAGTCTGCTTTTGAACTGTGTCATTACTTAGAGCACCAAAGGTTACTGATGTTGGCTCCAGTTGCTGTTAGATGTGGAATTGATGGCAGGAGCTGAAGCTGCTGGTTTGTCATGCAGACATTAACAGCTTGGTGGGCTCATGTTTAAGAATATATGTGAACAAAAAAAGAATGTTTGGAAGCTTTTCCTGCAGTTTCCCATGGAGCCTGTTTGTTTAGGGGGACAAGCCCCAAACCCAAGCAAAAGTTGCTTGACTTGTGGTGTTGTGCATGTAAGGATTGACTTCAGTAAAAAATAGCTGGTGTGCATGTTTTGCCCTTTGCAGATGAATAAATGTAATGCCTTCCTGCAAGCAGTCCTTGATTGCTGTTAGGATTAAAAAGGAGAGAGATTGGAAAGTGAAACCCAACATCTGCTTGGATTGTTCAGCCAAGAACTTGCCTTTGAAGCACAATTGCAGGGAAGAACCCAAGCACTAAGGTCAGCAAGCAGCTGAGGCATGGCTGCCCCGCAGACAGGAGGGTGCACTGGTGTCTGAAGGACAAGGAAATCTCTGTGAGGTCTCTTTCTGCCCTATGCCAAGACTTCTGAAGTGCAGAAATGGTGCCAGTTCTCTTCCATGGCAGCTCCTACCATCCTGTGTCCTTCACAGTGGCAGGACTGGGGGAAGTGCTGTCCACAGACCCTCAGGGCACCCCAGAGCTCTGTGTGACCACTGCTCAAAATGAGAGGAGGAAAACAGCCTTGTCCCCAGGTCTAGAATGCTGTGAAATTCCCCTTTCAGTTTAAACCTTGTTGTGAGCTGTTCAGGGCCAGGATTATTCTCAGGCATTGGAGGCACATAAATATTCCAGGTGTTGAAACAGGCTGCTCAGGGAGGTGCTGGAGTCACTGTGCCTGGAGGTGACTGATCGCCACTCTGAGCCTCCCCTCTTCCAGCCCAAAGCCATTGCCTCTCATCCTGTCACCACAAGCCCATGGCAAAAGTCCCTCTCCAGCTTTCTTGTAGGCCCTTTCAGCTATGGAGGGCTGCTGTAAGGTCTCCCTGGGGCCTTCTCTTCTGCAGGATGCACAGCCCCAACTCTCACACTGCATCGCTGTGGTGCCCTTACCTGCCTACTGAGGGCTACACTTGGGGTGGTTGGAGGCTCCTTTTGGCTCTGCACTGCAGTGCAGTGGCAGTTTTTATGTTCAGCCCACCCTTTGGGTTGGTTGTTGCATCCCCAGCTGAGCAAGCTGCTGGTGGCACAAAGAGAGCACAGTGCCAGGGCCCCACGAGTGATGAGGAGAGCATTCCTATCAACAAAATAACTATTCACATCTAATCACCTCCTAAGAATAATTTATGAAGTTAATTTAGCTTTTCTTCATTTCTAATTCCCTAACAAGAAGCCTATACATGTTTAATAAAGGTCTCATTCCTATAAATCATGGAGCCATATTTATTTTAGGATGTCACAAGAAGTAAAATTTAAACCAGAGCTCTCCCTTCAGAAAAATACCACATTAGTAATCTGTGCAGGTATGAAGAAGTTGTGTCTGGGAGAAGAATGCAGACAGGTGGCTCTTAGGATTATAAAACATGGTGCACAAAAATGGCCTCAAATCCACCACAGAAAGTTTTGTTTTTTATTTTTTTTTTTTCTGTTGGTGAATTGGAAACAGTTTGTGAGGGTTTAAAAACATTGAATGTGTTTCAGGTCTGCACTAAAATTATTCCTGCTGAAGATAGACCCCTCCAAGTCTGGGCACTAAATCAGAGGATGGTGAGGTTGGAAGGGACCTCAAGGATCATCCAGTTCCAACCCCCTGCCATAGGCAGGGACACCTCCCACTAGCACAGGTCACTCAAGGCCTCATCCAGCCTGGTCCTGAACACCTCCAGGGAGGTTATGGAGCACAGAATCACCAAATGTGATCTTTGATCAAAGATCACCTTGGGTGCTTCTGTGCTCCACAACCTCCCTGGGCAACCTGTGCCAGTGTCTCACCACCCTCACTCCAAACAACTTCCTCCTAACATCCACTTTCAATCTCCCCTCTGACACTTCAAACTCATTCCCCTTGTCCTGCCATTCCCAGACCTTGTCAACAGTCCCTCCCCAGCCTTCCTGCAGCCCCCTTCAGATCCTGCAAGGCCACTCCAAGCTTTCCTGGAAGCCTTCTCCTCTGCAGGCTGCAGAGCCCCAACTCTCTCAGCCTGTCCTCAGAGCAGAGCTGAGAGCTCTGCTTGCATTTGTATCAGAATCTAGCTCAAATAATTTATGTTGACTAAGGCTTCTTGCTCAAGTCTGGTTAATAGTTAAAAAGGTAGAAAAAATTAAACAAAGCCTCCTAGTCAGCCCTTTTGGAGACCTCTCTCCACACAGCCCTCACAGGAACCAAAAATAGGAAGATGTAAGTGATGTAGAAGCTGGCAGAGTAAGGGGGCCAGATACTGAGGAAAATAGCTGGAAGCTCCACCTGCAGTGGATGCTTTCCATCTTTTCAGTGACATCCTTTTGCTGGTCAGATGTGGAGGCAGTTCAAATACAGTCTGTGCCCCAGGGAGCTGCTCCAAAGACTGCTGGAGCATGGGCACTGCTTTGACTTTCTCTAGCTCAGGGGATGCCCCAAGTACCACCCCCTCAGGCCAGCTAATCACTGTTTGCTTTATGGTTTTAGTCACTCCATGTTCTCTTTGGGTGACAAAGGCAGGTGCTGAGGTTTAACTGTGGTGCTGACAGATTTTTCAGCTGTGAGGAAATTGCTGCTCTCAGATTAATTGTACCTTAAGAATCACAAAAGACTGACCAGGAAATATCAGCCAAGTAAGGTGCAGGCTGATAGGTAGCTCAGTGCCACTGGCTGAAGTGGTTTCAAGTGCAGATGAAGGTCACAAAGATAACCCAAGGGCTGGAGCAGCTCTGCTATAAGGACAGGCTGAGGGAGCTGGAGGAGAGAAGGCTCCAGGGGGACCTTAGAGCTTCCTGCCAGTACCTGAAGGGATCCTACAGGAAGGCTGCAGAAGGACTTTTCATCAAGAGGTCTGGAGACAGGGCAAGGGGGAATGGTTTGAAGCTTAGGCAAAGCAGGTTTAGACTGGAGCTGAGGAAGAAGTTCTTCAGTATCAGAGTGGTGAAGCTCTGGCACAGGCTGCCCAGGGAGGCTGTGGCTGTCTCCTCCCTAGGGGTGTTCAAGACCAGATTGGATGAGGCTGTGAGCAGCTGAATCTAGTTGAGAAGTGTCCCTGCCCATGCTGGAGGGGGGAGGTTGGAGTAGTGAGGTTTGACAGGCCTCTGGGCAACCTGATCTGGTTGAGGATACCCCTGCTTACTGCAGAGGGGCTTGGACTAGATGGCCTTTGGAGATCCCTTCCAGCCCAGACCATTCTGTCATCTCTGAGGTCCCTTCCAAGCTAAGATAGTCTGTGATTCTGTGATGATTCTGTGATTCTCTGAAGTATGGAATCTGCAGCAAGGGCCATGCTGAGTGTGGGTGTGCACACATGCATATGGCAGTGCAGTCCTGAGGGATGTCTGTGCATGAATCACTCTCCACATTTAACTAAACATATGGCACAACGTTTCCAGCAAGGTAGAGGAGTTACAAAGCAGGATCCTGCTCTAGAGCACTGGCACCTTGTCTGCAGCCCACTGAGGGACACCTCTTAGAAATGGCAGTAATGGAGTGAACAACAGGCAGCAAGAGAACATCATTTCTTATGCAAGATCTGGGTAATATAATGTCTCTGACTCCCTGCTGTCACTCTATTTACTCCAGCCCTTTGCTGCCTAAGTGGTGATGACTTGAGGCAATACATTAAGACTTGAAAAGAAACAATATATTTTACAATTAGGTTAGCAAAGGCCAGCAGTGGTATTTCTCCCCATTGGTAATTACCAATCAATTATCTTATATGTTTTAAGCAAACAATAACTCCCAGGGAGGCTTTTGCAAAGCAAATGTCCTCAGAAAGATGCAAGATCTTGAGGGCCGAGCGCTGAACACGTGCAGTGGTTAGCAACAGAAATGTTCTAACCCCCAAGCAATCCTTATGTGAAAAACAGATTAAATTAAGGTCAGCTGGAGCAAACTGCTGCTAAACATGGTTAGTGGAAAAGAGCATCTTTGAGGAGGGAGCTAATGGGAATGAAATCTTTATTTCTAACCAAGTGAAGATCCAGGCTCTAACTCAATGTTTTATCACCTGTTTATTGTGCTGCAGAGGGTTTCCCTCAATTCCATAGGCAGCATTGCAAGCATGAAATAAACTCTTTCCTCCTGAGGGTGTGACTACGTGAGGCTGCTCCCCACAAATCAGTATGTCAGCTGCAAGGTACTTGCAACAAGCAGGAGCACTGCAGTGATTTGCTTTAGCACCCGTAGAACTCATCCTCAGATCCTCACAGTAAATCCATTCTCTGGGGTTGCATCTGTAAGAGAAATAATGGGCAGGTGGGAAAAGAGGAATAGTCCTTTGGGAAAGAGAGACCCCTGACTGTACAGCAGCTGCACGAGAGATGTCGGCAGTGAGCGTTGTGGTAGGCCTGAGCAGGCCAAATAGGCTTATCCATGTCCTGGGGTGCCCAGACATGTTTGTCTGCTCTCCTTCCTTTGGTTTTGAGGAGGATCAACCACAGGAAAAACAGCAGAGAACCTGGAGCCACTGGGTCTGAGGACCCTGGCCCTTTGCATCCTGTGGTAAGCAAGGTACACAGGCTCAGCTTGTGCCTGCCTTGTGCAAGGCTGTGCTCTGCCCTAAAAAGGGTAAAGCAAGCCTATGGCTTCAGCTGATGTGGTCAGGCTTGGCTAACAGCCATTCTGACTGGCTGTTCTGTGTCCAAAGGCTCATTAGTCTTGGGCTGTATGCATAAGAGGAGGTGAGCAGGTGACACAACCTGCTCTGCCCTTGTGTCCGTGGGTGGGAGCAAGGGTAGCAAAGGTTCCTTTCCAGTTCATAAGAGCTAAGAAGTTGTTATTAGTAAGAAGGACTTGTAGTGGGCACTTTGTGTTTGTTTTGCTCCTGCTGCAAGGTGAGTGTAGGATTTTAGCAGAGTAAATGATGCCAGTTCTGGCTACAAAGGCTTAGGTTGTCAATTATTTGGGTGATGGTTTTGCTTTTAACATTCACAGAGTTTGGGATGGGTTAACTAATGTTAGAANGTGCTCCTGAGGGGCTGTGCCAACCTGGGTGTGTCTGTGGTTCTATGATTTTAGAGGCCTTCTTCCAACTTGGTTAATTCTGTGATTCTGTGACCTGCTGGACAGTGCCTTCACAGGGAAGAACTTTGGAATCCTGGTTGTTAAGAAGGTATCCATGGGACAGCAATGTGCCCTGGTGGCCAAGAAGGCCAATGATATCCTGGGCTGCATTAAGAAGAATGTGGCCAGCAGGTAGAGGAAGGTTCTACTCCCCTTAACTCAGCCCTGTTGAGACCACATCTGGAGTATTGTGTCCAGTTCTCTGCTTTCCAGTCCAAGAGAGACCAGGATATAGTAGAGCATGCCCAAGAGATGCTATGAGGATGGTGAAGGGACTGGAACATCTGTCTGATGAGGAAAGGCTGAGAGACCTGGGGCTGTTTGGTCTGGAGAAGAGAAGGCTGAGAGGGGACCTTCTCCATGTCTACAAATGTCTGGAGCCAGGCTCTTCTCAGTGGTACCCATAGAATCATAGAACAGTGAGGTTGGAAGGGACCTCAAAGATCATCCAACCCCCTGCCATAGGCAGGAAACCCAGTGACAGAGAGTCCTGTGATTCCTCATCCTATCTCAACATGAGGAAAAAAGGGTTTTTTTGTTGTTTTTGTTTACTGTGAGGGTGCTGGAGCAGGCTGCAGAGAGAGGTGGTGGAGTCTCCTTCTCTGGAGACTTCCAAGACCCACCTGGATGGAGTGCAGTGTGAGCTGTGCTTAGTGGCCCTGCTTTGCAGGGGGGCTGGACTTGATGATCTCTGGAGGTCCCTTCCAGCCCCTATCATTCTGTGGTTCTAGTTACCTGTGGGGTTGTTTTCCTGCTGGTGCTGTGAGGGCAGGCTGGTAACTCAGCAAAGGTTTGGTTTGCACTTGCACTGAAATAAACACGGCCAAGATATTGTAAAAACAAACAAACAGCAGCCAAACAAAACCTGCACAGAGACTTCATTTGTGTATGCAAACATCGTGCTTGCAGGTGCAGATGGGATAATTGTGTGTGGAAATAATCACAGCTCATTTGCATGTGTAATCTCTCTGTACAGTAATGGCATAGGTATAGCTACTGGTGCAACAGCTTCTTTGAAATCCAGGTAATTACTTAGGGATTGGTTAATACCTGGAAGCGTTTTCCCTTCTCCCTTGCCTCTGTACCCCAGAGGGACTCACAGGAATGTGGTGCAGATATGATGCCATGTGTGACAGTCTTTCAGAGTCAGAACAGGGAAAGGTTATGTCTGAGAACTTCCCTCACACTGCAAATAGCTGCTTTCATTTTCAGGAGGAGAATATAGGTGAGGACAGCAACTTCCCAACCCAGCTCCTGCTTTGGCTTGGGAAGAGAAGGCAAAGAGGAAGGAGACAAAAGCTCTGAAGTGAAAGAGGAGAGAAACCCAAGCTGATGGGGAAGGTGTTATGGAGGGGAAATTAATCTTTGAAAATCATATTTCACATCAGTTAATGTTGCTTATTAACTGTCAGAACTGTGGCCACCCTGACCACTGCTTTTAATAATACTCAGTTCTTTGCATGGTCATGGAAACTTTATATAGGCAATAACACAGGATCCAGAAATAACTAGCAAAAATGTCTAACATTAATTGACCTTGATTGGACTGGCAGAGAAGGTTCCTGTGGTCACTGTAGTGCTTGCCTGCTGGATGGACTCAGGGAGCTCCTCTCTGCTCATGGCAGAAGGCAATGGTGAGTTACAGCAGGCTTTAAGTTACTCACAAAATATCATTTCCTGACTGGCAGGGCTGGCTACAGCTTCAGACAGTACCCAAACGCCTTCAGGGAGTTCTGTTACTGTCTTGTCAGCCACTGAGACTTCTGATTCTTTTCAGGCTGCTGAGGAAAGGAGGCAGGCAAGCTCTGACCTGGTGCTGATCTCCTCTGGATGATCTGTGTATGTCCAGGACTTCCCATCCTGGCAGGAGGCTTTCAGGTGCAGGCAGGATACAATGCCATGTGCAGTCTCAGCACGGTGTCACACTGGCTGTGCAGGCTGATTGTGTGCAGGCATTGAGAGCCTGCTCCTGGTGAACTCAAAGCAGTGGAGATTCCAGGCAGTTGAGGATGCAATAAGGCAGCATCAAGCAGCAACGACAGGTACAAGGGCAGAGCACAGTTGTGTCACCTGCTCACCTGCTTTTATCAGTACAGCCCAAGACTAATGAGCCTTTGGGCACAGCATAGCCAATCAGAATGGCTGTTAGCCAAGCCTGACCATGTCAGGTGAAGCCATAGGCTTGCTTTACCCTTTTTAGGGCAGAGCACAGCCTTGCACAAGGCAGGCACAAGCTGAGCCTGTGTACCTTGCTTACCACAGGATGCAAAGGGCCAGGGTCCTCAGACCCAGTGGCTCCAGGTTCTTTGTCCTCTTTCCCACAGTTGCTCCTCCCCAGAACAGGAGGAGGGAGAGCAGACAAACATGTCTGGGCACCCCAGGACATGGATAAGCCTATTTTGGGCTGCTTAGGCCTACCACAACAGAAGATGGCCCTCAGCGAAGCAACATCTCTGTTCATAATGCAGGCTGCTGATGCTGCAGCCCTGTGGCATTGCCCATCAAACATGACAGGCTGTAGAGAACTCTCCATGAGAGCATGGAGGAGAGGACAAACAGCAGGAACGTGAGCACAGCCAGCAAGTGCTGGAGAGCTTCTTGTCACCTCTGGTCGTAGTGAAATCTAAATACCACCATGTTATTGTCCCTTTGGTTGACAGCTCCTGCCAAAGGAACCTACAAAACAGGCTTTTCTTGGACACTCAAGTGTTGTCTGTGCTAATTTCCCATGGTTTGCCTCAAAGGCTGGGTATGAATCTGTACTTGGATACTGCAGCTCTCAATGGCATGGTTATTGCAGGACCTCGAAGGTCGTCCAGTTCCAACCCCCCATGGCCATAGCAAGCAACGTTTTCCTGTTGCTTGGCTTTAAACATGGGCAACTTCATGGTTTAGATCAGTCACTGAATTTTCAGGATTGGAGGGGACCTCAAAGATCCTCCAGTTACAATCTCCTGCCGTGAGCAGGGGCACTTCCTGCTAGATGAGGTTGCCTGGAGCCACGTCCAGCCCTGCCTTAAATACTTCCCAGGATGGGGCTTCCACCATCTCCTCGGGCAGCCTGTTGTAGTGTCTCACCACCCTTATGGCAAACAGTGAAGAGGCTCTTTGCATAACTCATTTAGTTGTCTGTGTATTATTAGGTTTCTGTGCTTAGTGCAGTTGCTTGACACACAAGACACAGAAGTCTGCTGATCTCTGTGATGCAGCTTGAAGTCGCCGTGTCAGAGCCGCCAGCTGAACGCGGCCCACTCGGGGAGGAATTCAGAGCACATGGTGGCAGTACTGAAAGAGCAGAACTCCCTGGAAAAGAGTGTGGAAAGCCTTGGAAAGCTTTGCACGCTGAGGAATTTCATTCTAGCTCACACTGTGGCACTCGTCCCAGCGTGGTTTTGCTGTGCCAGCGGCAGCCTGCGTGCCGAGGAGCGGCGCGTGGCGTGAGGCGAGAGCCATGCTTGCGGACGTGCAGGAGCTTTGCAGCCTGTCTCCTGTGCACTTGCTGTTCTGTGGAGGTGGAGTCAATGCATTAATAAGTTACTTACCATTTCTAGTTCAGAGTGTTTGCAGGTCCCCCTGAGTTCACTCTCAGGAAGCAGAGCAGACATCAAAACTAGGCCAGCTGGACGGTTTTGCTCTTCATCTTTTCCTGTGTCTCTTCAGCTAAACAGAAGTGATGAGCTGTCCACAGAATGAAATGTCAGGTTTTATTTATCTTAGTCTCAGAGGTAAAGGCCATCCCTGCCAGCATCTTGGGAGAAGAGAACACTTATTTTTCAAATATGAAAATGAGTCCCTGGGGGTGGCATACACTGGAAAAGGAAGGGCTGTGGGCAGCCTTTCCTCCCTCCAGGATGCAAGAACGTTCCTAAACCTGTGTTCCCAGCACTCACTTTGGTGGAGGAGAACCCACAGCTGGCACCTTGGCAGAGCACAATTAGATTAGGGAGGTACATACAGGCAGCTTAAAACTACTACAAGGCAGACAGCTGATTACAGGCTCTGTCAATTCACTGGATGCAGATCAAAATGTCTCAGGAGCTAGAAGAGCTGCTGGGTTTGGCACCATGGATCACACCAAAGGCTACTGCTGGTGGTGATGTCTGTAGGCTGCACCTGTTCTATGGATGCCTGCCTTGGCATTTCCAGAGAAAGGACAGGAAGAGCTACAGAGTCATGGAATTGCTTGGATTGGAAAAGCTCTCTAAGGTCATTGAATCCAACCAGCAACCCAGCACCACCATGTTTAAAATGGCAGAGGGGAGATTGAAAGTGGATGTCAGGAGGAAATTCTTTACAGTGAGGGTGCTGAGACACTGGCACAGGTTGCCCAGGGAGGTTGTGGAGCACAGAAGCACCCAAGGTGATCTTTGATCACCTTGGGTGATTCTGTGCTCCACAACCTCCCTGGAGGTGTTGAAGGCCAGGCTGGAGGAGGCCTTGAGTGACCTGTACTAATGGGAGGTGTCCTGCCTATGGCAGGGGGTTGGAACTGGATGATCCTCGAGGTCCCTTCCAACCTTACCATTCTGTGTCCCCAAGTGCCATGTCCTCATGCTTCTTCAACCTCCCTGGGCAACCTATTCTAATCCCTGACCACTCTTACAGCAAAGACTTTTTCCTTATCTCCAACCTAACCCTCCCCTGGCACATTTCCAGGCTGTTTCCTCTCATTCTGTCATCTGATGCTAGGGAGAAGCACCTCACTGCAACTTGCTTTCAGGGAGCTGTAGAGAGCAATGGGGTCTCCCCTCAGCCTTCTCTGCACTAACTGGGGTTCCTTCAGCCACTCCTCCCCAGCCCTGTTCTCCAGACCCCTCACCAACTTTTCTGCTCTTCTCTGGACATGCTCCAGCAGCTCAGTGCCTTGCTACCTACCTGCCCTCGTTGTTACTTCTCTCTGGAGTCTGCTGGCAACAAGAATGAGGTCTGTCTGTGTTGGTTGGGGTTGCTTCTTTCTAACTGAAGGTGTGAGGTACAAAAATCAGATATCCAGAGCTGAGTGAGGCAGTGACAGAAGAGCACCACTTCCTCCACATGCTTACTTGGTGAGTGAGTGTAAGCATCTAGGCAAAGAGAAGCTATCAGGAAGACAGCAGCAGAATGGCTCTGAAGAAGGAGCTGGGTAATCCCTAGAGTTTGCTCTTGTAGCTTGTCAAAGGGGCCTGTAGTCTTCCAATAGAAATAATTTTGGTTGTGGAGAGCAGGAGGATTGCTTGAGAACCATCACTCTAATTTCTGAGGAACTTTCTCAAGGGCAGCCAGCTCCACCCATTGCTGTCTGTTCCTTCCCTATTCACTGCTAACCATTTGTTTGCACTCAGGAGGAACCTTGGGAAAATACCTCTGACTCCAAGCCATATGAAATGTCAGGCTTTTATCAAAGAAATTAATCACCTCTGCAGTTAAGAATAACTAGCAGCTTTCTGGAATGCAGCAGCAGTCTTTTGGTCTATCCTGGACTGCACTTTTAGCTTGCTTTATGTGCTTTGACATTTGATTTTAGTCAGTATCATAGGGTGCCCTAAGGTGTTTTGACCTGAAGGCTGCTATAAATATCAACTGATAGATGCAAAGCTTCCTCGGGAGCATTTTGGGAACACTGGGCTATCAGGTCATCAGTACATAGGGCCAGTAGTTAAAATAGAGAGAAAAAGCAAAAGCAGGCTCAGTAGCCCACTGAAAATGCATCATTTATCCTGGCTTATCCATGACACTGTGCACAGAGATCCTGGAACCATCACAACTCCTCTCTCTAAGAATATCCATGGAGCCCTTCTGCTTCCTAAAGAGAGAGTTGTTTGAGGGAAACCTACAAGCAGAAACTAAGATTCTTCCATAGCCAGCAACCTACTCAACTTCTTTTCTGTCCATAAGCTGGGGCTAAAGTTGAGTTGGAGAGGCAGTGGTGCAAGGAGTGAGCAGTAGGGGTTTGTATCAGAGCCCAAATGATGCCTGCCAGTTCTGTGTAAACTTTTCAAGCTGATATGCTCTTGATTAAAGTAATAGTAGTAAAAGTCTAGAAAGTCTCAGCAAGGGTGCACCATGTAGTACAGTCACTTGCTAGAGGGCAGGGATCCATCCAGAGGGACCTGCACAGGCTGCAGAGCTGTGCCCAGGCCAACCTCAGGACATTCAACAAGGCCAAGTGGAAGGTCCTGCAGCTGGGTAGGCACAATGCCAAGCAGAGCTGCAGGCTGGGTGGGGAATGGCTGAGAGCAGCCCTGAGGAACAGGCCCTGGGGGTGTGGGGTGAGGAAAAGCTCAAGCAGAGGCTGCAGTGTGAGTGCAGCCCAGACAGCAACTGTGTGCTGGGCTGCAGCAAGAGCAGTGTGGGCAGCAGGGCAAGGGAGGGGATTGTGCCCCTTTGCTCTGCTCTCCTCAGACCCCAGCTGCAGTCCTGGGTACAGTTGGGGAGCCCCCAGCACAGGAAGGACATGGAAGTGTTGGAGTGGGTCCAGAGGAGGCCAGCAAGGTGCTGAGAGGGCTGCAGCAGCTGTGCTGTGAGGACAGGCTGAGAGAGTTGGGGCTCTGCAGCCTGCAGAGGAGAAGGCTTCCAGGAGAGCTTGGAGTGGCCTTGCAGGATCTGAAGGGGGCTGCAGGAAGGCTGGGGAGGGACTATTGACAAGGTCTGGGAATGGCAGGACAAGGGGAATGGGTTTGAAGTGTGAGAGGGGAGATTGAAAGTGGATGTTAGGAGGAAGTTGTTTGCAGTGAGGGTGGTGAGACACTGGCACAGGTTGCCCAGGGAGGTTGTGGAGCACAGAAGCACCCAACATGATCTTTGATCACATTGAGTGATTCTGTGCTCCACAACCTCCCTGGAGGTGTTCAGGACCAGGCTGGATGAGGCCTTGAGTGACCTGTACTAGTGGGAGGTGTCCCTGCCTATGGCAGAGGGTTGGAACTGGCTGATCTTTGAGATCTCTTCCAACCTTACCACTCTGTGATTCTATGTGAGCTACATCTGGGGTAGGTGTTAGGTGGCCTGTGAAGGGCTGATCTTGTCTCTGGTGTGACTGAGACCTTTAGAGCCACGGTGGGGTGAGATCAGTGCAGCTGACATCCAGCACATGTACAGGTTGTAGAGCTCTGCAGATGTCCTTTTGCTGTGCCTGTCATCTGAAGAGCACTTACGCTTATCTCTGAGCAGTTCTACCTTCTCAGCTCAGATAACTACCCACCAGTGCCTCTCCTCTAGTGCTAACAGGGTACAGCAGCTCTGCTCAGCAGTCCTGCCTCCACTCCCCCTTAGGGTCTTGCTGGGGAAGGATGCTGGCCAGGCTTATAGCTCTCCAATGATGCTGCTGCCATGGGAAGGAAACCTAGGTGAGAAGGGCAACTGGTGAACAGAGATGTCTTTTGTTCAGGCTTACAGAAATTATATGTTAAAGAGATTACTCAGAGCCCTTCAGTGCTCTGTAAGAAAGCAAATAGCCTCAAAGATCACCTTGGGTGATTCTGTGCTCCACAAGGTCCCTGGGCAACCTGTGCCAGTGTCTCACCACCCTCACTGCAAACAACTTCCTCCTCACATCCACTTTCAATCGCCCCTCTGACACTTCAAACCCATCAATGCACTGCCTGGTAATGAAAGCAGCTTCCTGATTTTTCAAGCAACAAAGATCTACTGCTGGGACACTGCTTCAACTTTGGGCAAATCCTCTGACCTAGGATTATGTCCTCTGCCCTCCTCAGCTAAGTTTTCCTTCTCTCTGTTTGTGTCACAGTTGTGTAGGTGGAGATAAAACAGGTTCTTAGAGCTGAAAGGTTTCAAGGGGCTTAAATCACAGTACCAACTGTCTTCTGTTTTATTAATTCTCTAATCAGTTTGGTAGCATCATCTGGAAAATTCCTGTATTTATACACTTTCATCTTTTTGTTTAGGAGGCCTACCTGTGTTGCTATAAATCACTTCTGGTGTTGTGTTATCTAATAAAAACCTCATGAAGGCCTGAAAGCTCCAAGCAGCTCTTCTTTACTGAAGGCAGAGCATTTGTCTCTTGCATATCTGAAAGCTGAAGGTTTTATTGCTGCTCTGTGAATTTGCTCCTTTAGATTTTCTTTACAAAAATAAATTAAAAACAGCAGTGTGGAACACACTTTTAGTTTGTTTCACTGCAGTTTTAGCACACTGTGCAAAATTGCATCCTATTAACTCTCTGTTTTTCGCTGGCTCACTCATCTTAAGGTAACAGGACAAAATATAGACTCATGGAATGGGAAGGGGGGAAGGGACCTCATCCAGTTCCAAGCCCCTGCCATAGGCAGGGACACTTCCCACTAGCACAGGTCACTCAAGGACTCATCCANGGAGGGCCACTCCAAGCTCTCCTGGAAGCCTTCTCCTCTGCAGGCTGCAGAGCCCCAACTCTCTCAGCCTGTCCTCACAGCAGAGCTGCTGCAACCCTCTGAACATCAGCATCACACACCCTGATTTAGATTTTGCTTTCAGGGTCTTACCTTTCCACAGTAACCTATGCCACAGGTAGTTGGTTTTGGGGACTGTAATTGTGTGAAGACAGCAGTGCAGAAATCTGTTTACAGCTCTCTGCCCATTGATCCAGGAGCAAAGCAGGGACTGAAAAACAAGAGCAGCTGTCAAAGCCTGAATGCTTCCTTGGTGATGCTTGTAGTGCAGAAGGTGAGATCCAGAACTGCTGGTACCTATGGCAGAGGCAGTACCTGTAGACTCTTACCAAGCAGTAATCCATTCAAGAGCAGTGTTAATTTCTACTCTCACAACATGCCTGCAGTGTTAGGATGAGGGGCAATGGCTTCAAACTAGAGAAGACTGGGTTTAGATTTGAGTGTTAGGAGCAAGTTCTGCACTATGAAGGTAATGGAACACTGCAACAGGTTGCCCAGGGAGGTGGTTGGGACCCTATCCCTGGAGATATTCAAGGTGAGGCTTGACAGGGCTCTAGAGGAGGATGTCCCTGCTGACTGCAGGGGAAGTTGGACTGGAGGAGCTTTGGAGGCCCCTTCCAACCCAGACCATTCTGTGGTTCTGCATCTCTGTATAAGGTGTTGCTTGCTAAGCTCTTGCTCTGGAGGCTCTAGCTTTGGCTGTACTTTAAGCTACAATACTGACTGAATTTCCCCTGTGAACAAAACGTGAATTGTATGAGCTGAGGGCAGTATGGGCCTCAGACACTCGTGGGAGCAGTGAGGGATTGAGAATGGCAGATGAAGTTGCCTGTGATTAAGCACACACAGTTAAATTCTGCCTCGTTTGCCCAGCGATGGTAACGTAGCTGTGTCGAGAGTAACTCCCTCTGAGTATCTGGTGCCCCAGCCCTGCTTGGAAAGAAACATTCCTGCCCTCCTCTTTACCACTTGTCATTCTTCAGCTTTTCCTGTATGGAGATGATGAATTCTGTTCTGTGCAGTGATGCATCCCATGCACATAGGAGCATAGAATGGTTTGGAATCTTCAAAGATTGTCTAGTGCAGCCCCACTGCAGTGAGCAGGGGCACCCTCCACTGGGATCTTCCACCTCTCTCCATCTCTGGCCACACTTCTTTTGATGCAGCTGTGCTAGTTTGAGGCTGACTGGAATATTTTAATGAGAGAAGTTAGCTTATAGGCTGTGAAAAGCAAACAGTGGTGATGTCTGCTTCACTTGTAGGTTTGCTGAGCTGTATGAAAGCAGGGACACACACATAGATAAGACAGTGTCTGTTGGAGTCAGTGTCTGTGTTTTCTCCCTGGGCTTCTGCTACTCTACCTGGAGCTGTGCAACTCATCTAATCACTCTGCTGCTGACTCCCCTTGCTCATGCTCCCAGCTCACCTTGCACATAAGGCAGACTCTGGGATAAAGTAGAGGGGTGGAAGGGTGGTTGGGAGCCCCTCCTGGGCACTCTGATGTCTGGGAGGGGAATTGTGTTTCTGTATTACCTTTAACTTGTCTATAACTGTAAATATTTGTAACATATTGTAAACATCTGCTTGGATGTTGTGCTAAACTGTGAATGTAAAGCTTCATTCCTTAACTTCCAGCTGGCTGAGTGTAGTCTGGGTGATTTTCATAGAGTGAGGGGGCAGGGAACTCCCAAACCATCACAGCAGCCCAGGCTGCCATTGGCCTTTTGGGCTGCAAGTGCACACTGCTGGCTCGTATCCAGCAGCATCCCAAAGTCCTTTTCTTCAGCACTGCTCTCCATCTCATCACCCCCCAGCCTAGATTGGTATCTAGGACTGCCCAGACCTAGCTGCAGGACCACATGCTTGCAGTGATCCAGCTGCAGCAGTGTCTCCCACCTTTGTTCAATCTCTGTATTTACTCATCCTTGGGAAATATATATATTTTATATTTATATTCAAATCAGGAAAGGCTGAAGCTCAGTATTACACACCCTTGAAGAGAGCATTTGAATCCTTAACTGAGTGCCATATTAGAGGCATTACAAATATAATCCATGCCTTTCAGAACAGTTGTGGATTATATTTTGCTCTCAAATTGAATTTGGGAATTAAGGGTGCTGCAGTTGCAAATGCAAGATAGCAGAGTTTTGGCTCTCTGCATTTCAAAGCAGGGTTATTTCCATGAGAGCCATTTGTACCAATGGGCCAAGACATATCCAGCCTTCTGTAAGCACTGCCAGTGCTGGAGCCTTGTCAGCTTTGTGCCTCCTGATCTTCACTACAAAGGAGCTGTGAAACATGTCACTGTATCACTTGGAGGAATTAATTTGTCATCCAGGAGTTTTTAATCTCCCAGAGCATAACCACTTCAGAGTTGTTTGTTTTATACCTCCACTGGGAAGGAGAGTTGTTATCTGCTTTGATGTGCCTGTTGCTCAGGCTGTGGAGGGAAAGGCAAGGTGCAGGTAGGCTGAAGCATTTGAAGTGCCAGTGGGGAAGGCTTGGCCGTGGCTGGTGCTGGCAGTGCCCTGTGCTGAGCCCTGCCAAAGCTGCCCCAGGCTCTGAGGCTGCAGAGCTGAGGTGAAAAGCAGGGTGGAGCTGTGGCCGAGTGCAGTGCCTCTTGCTGCTGAGGTGATGCTGGAGAGGTTGCTGACAAGAGCTCTAATGGTTGCTAAATGCCATTGGAGTTGGCTGTCTTCAGCAGATGGCTCTGAACTCTGCTTTCCTTTCGCTGCAAGGTGAGCAGTGCTTAGGAGAGACATCACTCTGCAGGCTCCACTTCTGTCACCATGGGCATGGCTTCACACTCACAGAGCAAGGCTGCAAGACCTCTGGAGGCCACCCAGTGTGACCCCCCTGCCAAGGCAGAATCACTCAGAACACAGTGTGGCCAGCAGGAGCAGGGAGGTTCTTGTGCCCCTGTGCTCAGCACTGCTCAGGCCACACCTTGAGTCCTGGGTCCAGTTCTGGGCCCTTCCATTCAAGAGAGATGTTGAGATGCTGGAAGGTGCCCAGAGAAGGGCAGCAAGGCTGGGGAGGGGCCTGGAGCACAGCCCTGTGAGGAGAGGCTGAGGGAGCTGGGGTTGTGCAGCCTGCAGGAGAGGAGGCTCAGGGCAGAGCTCATTGCTCTCTGCAGCTCCCTGAAGGGAGGTTGTAGCCAGCTGGGGTTGGGCTCTGCTGCCAGGCACCCAGGGACAGAAGGAGGGCACACAGCCTCAAGCTGTGCCAGGGGAGGTCTGGGCTGGATGTGAGGAGGAAGTTGTTGGCAGAGAGAGTGATTGGCATTGGAATGGGCTGCCCAGGGAGGTGGTGGAGTGCCCATCCCTGGAGGTGTTGAAGCCAAGCCTGGCTGGGGCACTTAGTGCCATGGTCTGGTTGGTTGGCTAGGGCTGGGTGCTAGGTTGGGCTGGGGGAGCTTGGAGCTCTCTTCCAACCTGCTTGATTCAGTGATTCTATGATCCAGGCAGGTTTGGAATGCCTCCAGAGATGGAGAATCCACCTCCCCTCTGTGCAGCCTGCTGCAGCGCTCTGTCCCACTCAAAGTTTCTCCTCACATTTAGATGGAACTCCTGCTGTTCAAGTTTGTGCCTGTGACCCCTTGTCCTGTCATTGAGCACCACTGGAGACAGCTTGGTGCCAGCATTCTCTCACCCACCCTTGAAGTACTGATGAGCACTGCTGAGATCCCCCTCAGGCTGCCCTTTTCCAGACCAAGCAGCCCTGATTCTCAGTCTTTCCTCATCACAGAGATGTTCTGTTCCCCTAATCATCTTTGCAGCCCTTTTCTGTACCGTGTCCAACAAGTCCCTGTCCTTCTGGAATGGGGAAGCCTGGAACTGAACACAGTGTTCCAGAATTTGAGAATCATTGTGTGCTGAATTTTCTGTCCAGCAAAGAGTCTGGAGGAACAGTTGCTGGTATTTTCCTCTTCTGAGTAGCAGCACTGTGTGAAGACAAAGTGTTTCACTGCTGGTTGCTCAGCTCAGCCTCTTCTCCCAAACCTTGGCAGCCCTTGCCAAAAAACCCCCCCAAACCCTTGGTGCCACCAGCTTCCATCCAGCTATGTTGTGGAGCCTGACTTAAGCAGTTCCTTGACCACTTCTAATTTTAAAGATTAGTTTGTGTCTTTTGTGTGTTGGTGTTTTCTTTCTTTTTTTTTCTTTTGACATTCTTCTGAAGCTGTTCAGGAGCTGCTGTACACTTAATGTGACAAAGAATCTTAAAAGTGGTTTCTGATTGTGAGTCAGTGTGCTTGTGTATACAGACATGGAGTATAAATAGAATGCTCCCAAGAACTCCTTTAAGAGGACTGGAGTATTGAGATTGTCAGTGCCATACTGCAACCTTTAAGGGGTTCACTGAGATAAGAAATGTAAAGGGAAAGCCAGCTTTGGTCAGAGATTAGTTAGTGCTGTAATAGAAGCTTGAAATGGGAGGTGATGGAGGTCAGAAGCATGTGGCAGAGATGTGGGACCCACAGTGCTGTGTGCAAACAGTGACTGGAGAAGGACTGAATGAAGTATTTCTAGCATTGCTGTCTGTATTTGAATACAAACTCTGTATGGAGGAGGTTGGAGGAACTGGAAAACTGACACTGCCTTTTCCTGGTTACTGGTGACTCTTTTGGGGCAACCTGATGGCATAGCAACAGAGCTGCTGTAGTGGTTGCTCTGAAAGGTGCCAGTCCAGTTTATTGACCTCATCAATTTAGGAATTTACAAAGATGTGCAGGTGAGTGCCAGGAGGCTGGAGCCAGGCTCTGCTGGGTGATGCCCAAGGACAGCACAAGGGGCACTGGCTGGAAGCTGAGGCAGAGGAAGGTGCATTTAAACACAAGGAGGAATTTTTTCCCTGTGAGGGTGACAGAGCCCTGGCACAGGCTGCCCAGGGGAGGTGTGGAGTCTCCCTCTCTGGAGACATTCAAACCCCACCTGGACATGTTCCTGGGTGATCTGCTCTGGGTGATCCTGCTCTGGCAGGGGCTTGGGCTGGATGAGCTTTGGCGGTCCCTTCCAGCCCCTGACATTCTGTGGTTCTGTGTAAGGGAACTTTGCCCTGAAGGAGTGTGCTGCTGCCTTGCTTCCTGAATGGGCTTCAGAAACTTGTCAAAGGGCTGAGAACTTAATGAAGCACAGGAGCTGGTGGTGGAGACCATCCAGGGGGACTTGAGATGGTGTTTGGGAAAGGCTGTGACAGCAGGGAGCAAAGTGTGTGCTCTGCACCTTTTCCTCCTGCACTCACACTGCCAGTTGCTCTGTCACTGCCTTCCTCTGCCTGCTGTCTGCAGGCACAACTGAGACCACAAGCTTAAGACCCAAAGAGCTTGGTGCTTAAAGATAAGCAACCTGCAGGATTTGCTGCCTACAAAAGCCTAGGAATAAGCTAAGGACAGTGCTGCTCCAGCTTACAATTTGACAGTAACCTGTATTGCAATACAGAGTAGATATTTTACTTATAGGCAAATCAGGCTCCACTTGAGCCACAAAGCTCAGGGATGCATTTCCCAACGTTCAGCTCTGGGTGCTGGTTAGTTTTAGGCAGCTCCAAGTGTTTGCTTTTTGTATTGGGTAATCAGCTGGGAGGGTGGTGGTTTTTTTCCCTTCCCTGCTAGTTGGTGATAGCATTCTATAGGATAGGATAGGATGCCCTGGAGCCCCTCTGAGCTCTTTGTGATGCACAGTCTCCAACCCCAGCAGGCTAACTCAGGCTGCTGTGGAGATAAGTGCCTGTTCCTTCTCAGAAGCTGCTGTTGTTGTAGGGAGGTTTTGGTTGCACAGACTCAGCTGAGCACTGTATGCTCTGACTGGCTGCTAGGAGGTTTTTGACTGCATTGGCCAAAGATGCTTAGGATTCTGGTGCAGCAGCTGGAGAAGTGTGAGCTTGCTTGTGCACAAGTGCAAGTATTGTGGTCTGGAGCTGTAAGCTTCTGTTTCTGTATTCCCCACCTGTAGGGAGGAACAGAAACGTGTAATGGTGTCTTGTGTGCATTGCTTGAGCATAACTGCCCACATGGAACCTCCCTGTTGCTTAAAGTTCCCCTGGTGTGGAGGAATGCAGAAGGTTTCAGGTAACAACACAGGTGTTTCAGCAGTTATTTCATGCAGGGTTCTGTTGTTATCTTCCTGATGGTTGACTCTGTTTAGCTAAGGCTTAAATCAATGTCTGTGAACATGAAAAAAAAAATCAAAATCTCTACAGGCAACCAGCCTGTGTCATCCCCATGGAATTGATGATGTCCTGTGGTCACCATGCAGTGCAGATCAAGAACTGGGCATAGTGGCTTCACATCAATACAGTCAAATCACTACTTAAAACTGGAGTTATAATCCTTTAAATTTAATTTTGTGGGCAAATTGCAGCTGCCAGCTCCTCCATTTGATTGGCTGCAAAAACAACCCAAGATAAGAAATTGCAAGTGCCAGGAGGCATCAGCCCTGTAAATGTATTAGTGCACCATCTGGAGTGGAGTGACCTTGGACGTCTCGCTTGGCCTTACCATCTTCCTGCTGGAAGTAATTCAGCTATTAATACTTGATTGAGTTTCTGCCTCTGACTAGACAGAGCTTGTTCTTTACTTCTCACTCAAAGGGCAGGTGACATCTCCTTTAATAACATATTAAATGTGCATAGTAAAAATGTGTTGCTTTTCTTAGGGGGTTTGGAAAAGAGACCAAACAGATAAAGATTGTTTTGAAACTTACCAAGCTTCCTAAGGTTGTGACAGCCTCAGTTGAAGCATAGCAACTAATTTTAGAGATGTCTGCCTTGGAGCTGTTATTTATCAACTTCAAAAGAATGGATTTAATTCTAACTTATTGTACTTTAAATCATTAGCAGGTTTTTTTTGGGGGGGAAGGATTTCTACCTTCAGTTACTTCAGTAGCGGTGAAACGTTGCATTATTGATACAGGGCTGAGCGAAACGACTGGAAAGAACTCTATTGATTGGAAGAGAGTTAAAAAATCAAGTGCTTCCCAAGCTAATTTACGTCAGGGAGGTGAAGAGCATCAACCCTTTGGCTCCCTGGAAGCTAAATGCAGCCCCCACGTCACTGCAGCCTGCCTGCAGCTAGCACATGTGGTTAGCTGCATGCCTGAGGATGGGCTCCTTAGCGTCACTCACACTGCTCTTGTGGCAGCACAAGTGCCTGTAAGGACTCATGCTTCAGGCTCCAAGTGAGGATCAGAAGCTTCAACACCACCTGCCTCCCTACTGATCATCATAGGAGGAGTGTTGGTGGTTCTGCAGCTGACTGGATAGCAGGGAGGGATTCTTTACAGTGAGGGTGGTGAGACACTGGCACAGGTTGCCCAGGGAGGTTGTGGAGGACAGAATCACCCAATGTGATCTTTGATCACATTGGGTGATTCTGTCCTCCACAACCTCCCTGGAGGTGTTCAAGGCCAGGTTGGATGAGACTTCTAGCAACCTGGGCTGGTGGGAGGTGTCCCGGCCCCTGTGGCAGGGAGGGTTTGGAACTGGATGATTGCTAAGGTCTGCTCCAACCTGAACTGTTCTATGATATCACCATAAAACTATCATCTTTTTCTTGTAAAGGAAATACTCCTTGGTGATGAGAATGTTCTGTAGTTAGAGCTCTGCATGCAGCACATTGTTAGCAACACCTGCAGAAACCTCAGAAATGGGCAAAATTCTGGAGGAATTGGTCTGAAGTTGTGCCAGGATGGGTTTAGGTTGGATATTAGGAAAAAATTCTTTTTCTGCAAAAGTGGTGAGATACTGGAACAGGCTGCCCAGGCAGGGATAGAGCCCAGACTCTGAGCTGTGCCATTTGGAGCTAGAAAGTAGAATCAATATATGAGACCTGCAGAAAGCAAAGTGTGCAGTGTGAGGTTCTGGTTCACTCCCAGTGTTGTTGCTGCTTTCACCTGTGAGTTGATGCATTGTTTGCAGTGCCTCCCACCAAATGCATTTGAGGATTTTGAGTGGGGGCTGTTCAGCCTGGAGAAGACTCTGAGAGGACTGTAGAGCTGCATTTCAATATATGAAGGGGAGCTACAGGAAGGCTGAGGAGGGTCTGTTCAGAAGGCCTTGCAGTGACGGGTGAGGGCTGATGGTTTGAAAGGACAGCAGAGCAGATTTAGGTTGGACACTGGGAGGAAGTTTTCACAATGTAGTGAATCATAGAAT
>VWYK01027695.1:0-22455 GCA_013399775.1 Semnornis frantzii | reverse complement strand
AGGGAGCAGCCACAACCTCCCTGGGCAACCTGTGCCAGTGCCTTACCACCCTCACTGCAAACAACTTCCTCCTGACATTCAGTTTCAATCTCCCCTCTGCCAGTTTAAACCCATTGTCCCTTGTTCTGTCATTGCAAGACCTTGTCAATAGTCCCTCCCCAGCCTTCCTGTAGGCCCCCTTCACATACTGGAAGGCTACTATAAGGTCTCCCGGAAGCCTTCGCTTCTCTACACTGCAGAGCCCAAACTCTCTCAGCCTGTCCTCACAGCAGAACTGCTGCAGCCCTCTGATCATCTTTCGTGGCCTCCTCTGGACCTGCTCCAACAGTTCCATGTCCTTCCTGGGCTGGGGGCTCCAGAACTGCACACAGTACTCCAGATGGGAAAAGATTTACATCTTTTCATTGCCAAGGCAATAGTAGAGTTGTGTTTCCCTCTGCCACCAGTGGCTCTTCAGTGCTGAAAGTATATGCCAGGAATGGAGCCACCTCTCTAGTTTAAGAATCATTTATATAAAACCTTAAATGAGGGCAAAACAGCTAAGAATTTGCAATATGGCTAGATATTTGCTGATATTTATCTAAGCTACAGTTGTGGCAGGTATTTTAAATGTAATAAAGATTTAGACTAGTAATAATTTCATGTAATATATATTAACATAGAATTGTTCGGGTTGAAAGGGACCTTTAGATGCAATCTAGCTCAATCGCTCTGCAGTGACCAGAGATATCTTTATCAAGATCAGGCTGCTCAGAGCCCTATGCAACTTGACCTTAAATCATAGAATCATAGAATGGTAAGGTTGGAAGGGACCTCAAGGATCATCTAGTTCCAACCCCCTGCCACGGGCAGGGACGTCTCCCACTTGAAATGTTTCCAGGGATGAGGCTTTTTACCACTGTCTGGGCACCTCTTCCTGTGTCTCACCACCCTCACTGCAAAAACTTTTTTCCTTTTATGTGTTCAGGATCTACTCTCTTTTAGTTTAAAACCATTACTCCTTGTCTTGTTACAACAGGTCCTGCTAAAAGGATTGCCCTAATCTTTCTCTTTAAGTACAAGGTGCAAGTTTGACAGCGATACATAAATCTGCATCTCAAAGTGATATTTAAAAATTTTTAAAAATCAGTTCTAATGAGATTTAATAGAAAACACAAACATTCCAGACTTTCTGATAAATACTTTGTACATGTAGAATGATCTTTCCTCTAAAATTCACCCCAGAAGTTTTCAGTGAACTGTCCATGATACTGATCTCCATCAGTGGTAAGATTTCACCATCCTTAAATGCTCTCAGTTTTATAAAGACTCTGATGTCATCTTAATTACAATAATCCCTCAAAAACTCCTTCAAACTCCTATCCAAGTAGAGAAATGCAGATAAATATGTTGAAGTTGATCTAAAGTATTTTAACTGCTCAAATGAGAAATCTAAGGCTTCATGAAGGAACCAGGTTTTGGGGTTTTTTTTGAGCATAAAAACCACTTAATAGCATTATCACGTGGGAGAGGAAGGAATAAAGGGGATAAATGGAAAAGTCCTCAGTTTTGAAAGCTGTGCTGGTTTGAGCTAATATTAACTTTAGCCTTACGGAGACTGGCGTCTCACAGTCGACTTCCGAGCCCTCAACGAGGTGACTCCACCCATGAGCACAGCTGTGCTGGACATGCTGCAACTCCAGTACGAGCTGGAATCGAAGGAGGCCAAATGGTATGCTACCATAGACATTGCTAATGCTTTCTTCTCTATTCCCATAGCCAAGAAGCCGTTAGCCAGCAATAAATAAAATTTAATTTGAATTTAATTTGCCCCACGTTGGAAGCACCAAAATAAAATGTGATGGTTTGGGAGTTCCCCGCCCCCCCACTTGTAAAATGACCCAGACTAGAATTCAGCTGGGCTGGAAGTTAAGAGATGAAGCTCTATTTACAGTTTAGCACAATATACAAGCAGATATATACACTATAGACAGGAATATTTACAGAAATATACAAGTTTAAGGTAATACAGACAGACAACTCCCCTCCCAGAAATCAGAGACCCCAGGAGGGGCTCCCAACCACCCTTCCACCTTCTTCCCACCCCTACACCTTACCCCAAGGTTTGGCTTACGTGCAAGGAGGATCGGCTGGGGAGGATTAGAAGAAAAGTGGTTAGTGAAGTTATTCAACAGAGAGGAGAAGCCAGAGCTGCTAGAGAGCCCAAGAAGCTGCCCCATGACCCAGACTGCCCACTCGAGACACTCTCTTATCTTTTTGTAAACATCTCAGCAAGCCTATGAGTGAAGTAGACATCACCATTGTTTTACCTTCACAGCCTATAGTATAATTTTCTCTATTAAAATATTCCAATTAGCTCAAACCAGCACAAAAGCCAAAGGGGAAGGTGGATGTCACTATCTCAGGTATCTGAGAACATTAACTAGTAAACCATATTACTTTTGATCATAAAAGTTTGTGTTTCCCAGAGACAATTTAACTTAGCACTATTTTGCAGTGTTTTACTCTGATTAGTGAGTGCTATGTACTAGTAGCAACAAGTCCTTCTAGTGTATTTATAAATTTCTGACTAGCTTTGAAAAAGATCAAGAACAACAGATACTTTAAAAAACCAACCCAACAAAATTTCTGCATCTATTTATTTTAGAAAACTGAGCTGACTTTTAAATAAGTGACCATGTAGCTTAGGAAAACAATATTGCATACAGAGTCTTTACAATTCTAGTTTGTGTAACAAAAAAATGCAAGTGTAACTTCTTTAGGTGTAAAGACTTAATTACTTTAAATAATTGTCACAGAAGCAAAGTAAACGTAACTGAGACGAAGAAAAAAATCACTCACCTAATTTTTAAGCCACACATTTGGAATACATGGTAAGAAGAAACTATGTACTTACTTGGATCAGATTTAGAAAATGTATCTCTGTCCAAAAGATTTCTGTCAAAAGAAAAAGAGATGAAAATAATTTTATTCCCCGAAAATGGTGAGATATACAAATCAGATACTAATGCATATAGGTTTTAAACAATTTTGATCAAGACTCAGCTTAGTGTTATGCCCTCAGAATATGTAAAATTTACTTGAGCTCAGTCACACTAACATTTGAGTTGTCTTACATTTAATTCTATTATACAGTTAGGATTTGACAAACTCTGGCTCATATACTCCACTACCACAAAATGAAAAGCAACACACAACAAGCACATTAAATTTAGACATCAGGAACAGAAATACCTTTAAATCACAATATCAGTCAGAGGTTAACTCTCTAGTTGAACACAGAAGCCTAGGATTTGCTTAAAAGAATGGCTAAGAGATGTTGGTCATCATAACATATCTGTGAGAATCTGTCATGGGTGAGTATGTAAAGAAAACTAAAGCTTATGCAGAACATACACCAAAGTCTACAAAATACCTAGGAATAAATATTAAGAACTAATTTCTTTGTTATGCAATGCAGTCCCAGTATCATGGCCACACTTCAGCCAACTGAGAATCATATACAGATGAGAAGAGTCAAATTAGCAGGAATGAGGAAAACCAGCAAATTGAAGCTGGTCTCCACAGAGCAAACAGGACCAGGTTTTACCTAAATTGAATCTTCTGCACTGCTGGTGCAGAAACTGACCTTTCTTCCATTGTTTTACCACCCTTCATTGCTAAAGGTGGCCAGACATGATGTGAAGTCTCCACCACTGAAGGTTTTTAAAAACATATTAGTACTTGTAGTTACTCAACAAATTATTTGATTGTACCCTGGAGCAAGAGAAAGGATTGCATAACCAGTTTATATCCCTTACAGCTTATTATTTTTAGTAATTAGTACAGCCTCTTCAAAGGTCATCATTTATTACTCTCCTTCAGATCTAAACCACATTATTTTTGTGCCACTGAACAGTGCTGGCAAGTATATTAGCAAGTTGTTTCATACAAGGGTTCTAAGCAGTCCACTCATGCTTCACCAAAAAAAAGATGTTTAATTCCCAATTTAGGGACTGCCAAATCCACATTTCAGAACAAGCAATATGAACAAAAGACAGCTTTAAAAGGCACATCTGTCTTATTTACTTTAGCCAGAACAGGCACTGGGATTAAAATTACCATTTGTAAATGAACCTGAAACCTGCACATTCTACACCTTAAGAACGTCTCTAACCTGTTCAGAAGTGGGATTTTTAGTAACTCTCAGAGAAACTGTATTTCATCTTAACTGAAAATGTGCAAATTAAAGTATTAACAAACTCAGAAAAATCATCAGTTTCTTTCTGTATTTGACAGTGACAACTACTGCTTTAAAAGGCAGTACAGTAAGTTCTGCAATATCAGAACTGCCAACCCAAAATAAAAATGGTCTCCTCTTCCTCTGTACTCATAAATACCTAGATACACTATTAATTCACAGTAACAATTAGTATTAACATTCCAAAATTAATTGCTATAAAAATCCTCTAATGATGACCTGATAATTGGCATCTAATGTTTGTGAATGCAGATTAAGGTTAAACCATTTTAATGTCTCTTATATTGAGTTTTTTTAATGTTTCCTACTAATAGAGTCTTCTTATGTATGTGAAAAAGCAAAGCAAGAACATGAAAACTGGCCATACCAGGTACTGCAAAGCTCAGTCTGGCCCAGTACTCTTATATTCCATCAACTGCAAAAAGTAGTGTCATGGGTCAGACCCAGCTGGCAGGTGAGCTCCACACCGACCCTCACACAACTGCCCCCAACCACCAATGCCTGGCGAAATGGGAAGGAGAACAGGGAGAAAAAAAACAAAGCTCCATGGCCTGAAATAAAGAAGGTTTAACAGAATACAGAGAAAGTTAAAAAATTACTTTAGAAAAGGAGTTGCAAAGGACCTACAGTGATCATCTAGTCCAACTGCCTGACCAATTCAGAAGTTAAATTATGATAAGGGCACTGCCTCTCCCTCCTTGCATCAGAAAAAAAGAGAGAGGAAAAAAAAAACCAATAGAGGAAGAAAAAAAGTCTTCATGTCAAAGGGAGAAGATCAAAGTCTCCCCACTTAGCCCTGGCCAGCCCATTGCTTATGTATAGCAGGCATGACATCAGCATGATATCAAATGTCAACTGTCTTCATTAGCTGTCTTTCTTGGTTATGTCCCATCCCAGCTTCTTGTGATGGAACTCAAAAACTTAACTCTATCCTAGCTGAACTCAGGACAAGTAGCCACTACAAAAACTATGTAAAAATAAGGTACAAATCTGTAATCCTTCCTGAGAATGTTTCTGGTCATTTATCATTATCTGCTCAAAAGCTTCTTGAATTAAGAACATTACTACATAGACAGTATCCCTGATGGGATTGTAAGGGTTGAGACAGCAAAGTTTAACATTGTAATTCAAGTCAGTAAGTGCCATTAATTCGCCACTTTGAACTAACACAGCTTATAATACCCTCAAGTTTGTCCCTTCACACATTTTACCATAAACAAACAATGTCTTCAGCAAAGTTTGCAGACATGCCTAGTCTTCTAAATCATTAATAATTAACTAAAATAGCATTTAAGAACTTTACAAGCTGTTTGAGTAATCCAGCCAATTCTGGAAGGAACTTAGTGCCAAGACTAAATGCAACAGGGTGGGAGGGATGAGGGTGGAGGAAAAAAAAGTCTGATTTGTCCACTAGCCACCTAACAGCTCATGAGGCTGCTCAATTTGACTTGTGCATATTCATCTTAGAGGGAAAACAACTGAAGTGCTTCTTTAAATGTATGAAAAGTCCACGGCACATAAGCATAGGACGAGCTACAACTTAAAGAAATGCTAAAAGAAAAAGGGGAAAAAAGACTGGATGTATTCTGGGAACTTTAGTTAGCCATTATCCCCTTAACAGACAATGGTACTTTTGGCACAGGTTGAGGAATACAGAGTGCAATTTTTTCCTTTTTTCCTGAGAAAAGCTCTCTCTTCATTGCTACACTATTTTGTCTCAGGAAACAGCCCTAGGAAAGATCACAAACTCAGAAACCAATAACACCTGAAAATTCTGGGGTTTTTTTCCTGATCTATGTAACAAGAGAAACACACTTCTACTTTAACTGAACACAGCAAGTGTGTGTTCTATGCCCACTAAGCCTTTCAGATTAAAAAAAAAAAATCATTTCCTGGAGGCACATCAAATACCTACAGCAAAAAAGTCTAGGAATGTCTGTGTGGAAGCATTATTCTACCATCACAGATCCTGAAGGAATTCATTCTGCACCTGTCTGTGGGGAAGCATTATTCTACCATCACAGATCCTGAAGGAATTCATTCTGCACCTGTCTGTGGGGAAGCATTATTCTACCATCACAGATCCTGAAGGAGTTCATTCTGCACCTGCCCATTCTGGGGTGGACCTTCCAAAATGGTTGCAATAGTATAAATGACAAAGGGAAACAGCAAATAGAAGCTGTGGCAGTAACACCTGTTTAAACTGGAAAATGCACAACAGATCAGAAATGGTGGGATAAAGGTGGGGGTTTTGTTGTTGGGGTTTTTTGGTTTTTTTTTTTTTATAATGACAGAAATTTCCATAGGAAGAAAACAAAAATAAAAAGTAACCTGTAAATAATAAAAGTTAAAACCTGCAGATTTAGTCCATTCATAGTTTCATGAACTCATAAAGATTTGCCAAAATAACTGCTTCTGCCCAGTGCTTTGCTAAAAAAATTACTTTAGAAAAGGAGTTGCAAAGGACCTCCAGTGATCATCTAGTCCAACTGCCTGACCAATTCAGGGCTGATCAGAAGTTAAATTACCTTAAGGGCATTGTCAAAACACCTCTTAAAAAACTGACAGGTGAGGAACACCAACCACCTCTCCAGAAAGCCTGCTTCAGTTTTTTAATACCTTCTCAGTAAAGAAACATTTCCCAATGTCAAGGCTTTTGTGCTATGTTCAATGTAAAAACATCTCTTATGTATAAATCAGACACTTCAAGATGCAGTGTCTAGTTGCTGTGGTAGCTGAACAGAAATCATGACAGTCTATGTTGCCTTGTATGATCTCACATACACTGTGCATTATACCAATGTTGACAAAGACTGACCTATATTAAAAAGTAACATTTATTCACCTTGTTCACATATACTTTGCTTCAGATCTGACTTTATTTTAATGATATCTGAGCTTCCTGCTTTATAACTTATTTTTTTTTGTTTTAAATTTAGCTCTTTGTTAAACCCAAATGCTAAGCAGTAAATCCAATTCTCCCTTCAGAAACGGCAGAAATCCTAGCACTGATGAAGAAGCAACAGTAACTATAGAGTGAACAGTTTAAATCTATTTATCTAGTTTAAAAAAAAACAAAACTCAACAAAACAACACACCAAAAGCATCCAACTGTATTCCTAAGACTGGAAAAAATACTTCTTTATCCATTGCTTTCAACAGCTCTGAAATCCTTAATGTTAAAAACGTGGTCTACATCAGATGAATTTGTCGAAGTCTCTCCAGGTGTTAAGTTTTGTGTTTCACTTCAGCTTTAGATTATATTTAAGTGCATGCAAAAATTCCTTGATGGTGAAACCAAGCACTCAGCAGTTTGCAAACATAAAATTATCCATGCAATAGAAAATAAACATTTCCAATATATTACATTCTCATAAAAGTACCCACTACTTTTTCTGACTGTATACATATATCACTCCATGGGAATAGGAATTGTCTCTAGTTCATGAAACAGTTCATTAACCAAATACATTTCCAGCTCCCTCACTTAATGCTGGGCCCAAGTGCCTTTTTTTCAGGAAAGATTCTGAAGAGAGGGGGGGAAAAAAAAAAAAAAAAAAGAAAAAGGCAACTCCTCACTTTTTACTGTGCAGAATAGTATCTCACTCTACTATTAATTGTAAGATAACTATTACACTGGTAGTCATTGTTCCTCACCCTTAACTGATACTACTGGACTTGCAACAGTCAGTCAGACAATGTACAATCCAAAGAGCCTACTTGAGTGAAGAGTCCACTTGACTTCCAGCAGAGTAATTTCACTAACAACTTTTCAGTTACAGGGTTAGCTTGAGTAGTCACCCTTCCCTAGCTATTTACTCTCTCCTTCTGTATTCTGTAAGAACACAATAAAAGCAAGCATGTTAAGACTCCAGATCTCTAGGCTCAAAATGCCCTGGACCTAAAAGCAGATTAGACAATTTCCAGAATTTTATCATCTTGTTGAAAAAACTAAGAACGTGGTAGGTCTCTTGACTAACAGGTAATTAAGATGACCTCTTTCTTTCTGTTTAGATTGTCTCCACTCTTTGGAACACTAGAAGGACTGGGAAGAAAGCAAACCTGTTTCTGATACGCAAGCTTAAGAAAATACCACTTCATAACCTTTGAAGAATTGGCTCTTGTTCACAAGAAGATGAAGAAATAATTCTCAGCCTCCCAGTAACTTTGTCAATTTAAACATATATTGGTTCAGAAGCCAATCTCTTAAGGAAAACAAAAACAAAACAAAACAAAAAAAAACAGAACAAAAACCAAAACAAACAAACAAAAAAACCCAAAACCACAAAAACCACCACCCAAAAAACACCACACCAAAAACCAGAGAAGTAACAAGGGAAAAAAGCAGAGAAGTAACAAGAAAGGGTAGACCAGCAGCGCTTCCATGAGTCTTATGATGACCTACAGAAAGTCTTCTCTGGATAGATGTACATAAACAGTTTTGGGATGAAATCTCTACTCCTGAGGTTTAAAAAAAAAAATGAAAACAAAGAAATTGTCAGGTTTATTTACTAAAACATGGTAAATTTGTGGAAACAGAAAGGAAGTACTGGATTACTACAAGATACTCTTGTAGATGAAGCAAACCTCAAGGCAATCTTGCACTGTTTGATTCCAAATTTAAAAAAAAAAAAAAAAGGCAAAAAGTCCATTTAGGATTACCACAAAGTGGTTGAACTCTGCTTCAATATCAACCCAATTAGTATTTGAAACCAACAGAATGAACCATTGATATTTCTAAGACTGGGCAAGTAAACAGTCTCTGGCTCTTGAGCTGCTAGTGGTGGCGCATCCTAGAAGATGGCACTAAGGATTCAGAGTGGTCAAAAAAATCTATTCAACCTAGTTGACCTAGTGTCAACTAACCAGTCTTTTCCAGTTACTTTCACCCATCCTGAATCCGTGGTTATGTTGTCCTGTTTTGTATCTGATTTCTTTAGGAATCTACAGTTAAAACCATGTTTCATTAATGTATAATATATGAAACACACAGATTGGTTTTTCACAGTTTGAAACAACTCTCTAAAAGAAATAATTTAGAAAGCAGATGTATACTATCAGTGCAATACTATCAGTGTAATACTCCTCACTCTTTCTCAGCCATTGCAGAGGTGTTGGTGTTGGCACTTCTTAGATGGGGAAAAAAAAGGTATTGGAAATGCTACTACAGAAAGTTTACATAACTGATACATATAAATTTGTTACTCAGTTCCTAATACCTAGCCCTTCCCCTTTTGTCAGGCTTTTTCCTTTATATCACCCCTCTGAGACCTAAGATCTTAAGTTCAGGTGTGGGAGGGTGTTGCAGTGAGTCATCTGTCAGTCTCACATTCTGCACAAAGTTCATAAGGGTGGAGCAAGTGGTCACAGATGCTCTTACATCTTGCCCTCACTTCATAGAATGATCATAGAATCACAGAATGGTTTGTGTCAGAAGAGACCTTAAAGATAATCCCTACTTCTAATCCCTCTGACGTGGGCAGTGACTCCTTCCATCAGACTAGGTTGCTTCAGGACCTGTCCAACCTGGCCTTGAACAAGCCTATCCACAACTCCCCTGGGTAACCTGCTTCAGTGTCTTACTGCCCTTACTGTATATAATTTCTTCCTAATATTCAGTCTAAATCTACTGTCTTGCAGCTTAAAACCATTCCCCCTCATACTCTACCACTAAATGCCCTTGCAAAAGGTCCCTCTCCAGCTTTCTTGTAGGCCCCCTTCAGGTGCAGGAAGGCCACTATAAGATCTCCCCAGAGTCTTCTCTGTCCATGCTGAACAGCCCCAACTCCCCCAGCCTGTCCATAGAGGGCAGGTGCTCCAGCCCCTCATCATCTTTGCGGCCCTCCTCTTGACCTGCTCCAATGCTTCAATGTCCTTCTTGTTCCAAAGTCCTTCTTGTGGTGAGGGACCCAGAATTGGATGCAGTACTCCAGGTGGGGTCTCATGAGAACACAGCAGAGAGGGAGCATCACCTCCTTTGTCCTGCTGGTCACACTTCTTTTGATGCAGCCCAGGATACAGACAGCCTTCTGGGCTGCAAGCACACACTGACAGTTCACTTTGAGTTTTCCATCAACAACTATGACTGCACTGTACATCCAAATATAGTGTGATTTACATCTGTTTGTGACATACTCTTTTTACTTTTTGTTTCACTTAGCTCCCAGCCTCCGCTTCTTTACCATCCACCAGTAACCTCTTCACAGCAGTGGAATCCCCAGTGGCAACTTAAGCCCCCTCTTTTCAGTCTCTCCTCCTGCTCCTGCTCCTCCACTCTGCATCCTGTGTTCCCACTACCAAGACCTCATCTCTCACACCACACTGGTGCTCCTCTGTGCTAACATCATTATACACAGGGTAACTACTTACTACTACTAGTAGTACAAAGAAATACAATTATACCACACGATTACACCAAAGCAAGAAACAAAGTGAACCTGGCAGTAGCCATCGGGTCATTAGAAAAAAAGCACTGAATTTGGGTTTGCAGCTAAGGCACAAACAAATTCAGACAAACCTGCCAAGCCCTGAGACTTGTACAGTTAATGTGAAACCTGAGGCCTACCCCTAGCAATCTCAATACTGATTTACAGGACAAGAGATCTGCCTTAAATTCTGAAGTCACGGAGCTGCCTGCTTAAAGTTCAAACAATACAGACATACAGAAGGAAAACAAACCA
This sequence comes from Semnornis frantzii, assembly GCA_013399775.1. Lineage (NCBI taxonomy): Eukaryota > Metazoa > Chordata > Aves > Piciformes > Ramphastidae > Semnornis > Semnornis frantzii. The sequence goes on along the minus strand of VWYK01027695.1, from coordinate 11,535 downwards.
TATGGTCTATCTGGAATGCATATCTATGGCTACTTTGATGGACAGTGTCACTCATACATAATTTTTCTCCCAATACACTCATTTTCCTCAGCAGAAGCCAGCTGGTTGTCTAGGCAGCTTCATGACAAAAAAAAACCGACGAAAACCAACTTGGTGTTTTTGGTCATACAGAAGCACTCCACAGAATTGTAATCTAATCTGGACATACATAAAAAATAGGAAAACAAAAGCCAGACTTACAACCAGGATGAATTTATATTCAATATTTTATATTATACAAAGATACAAGCTCAAATAATTTGTTAAGGGAATCTTTTTGATCATTGCATCTTTCTGCAACAGGGATTTCTAACAAATTATTAACATTTACAAAACGAAACCAAACCAAAACAGAACAAAAACAAAAACCAGGAGGTATATACACTGGTTGGAGAGGAGTAATCTTGCAAGAAAGAAAACACCTAGGATAATCAAAGATACAATTAGACATAATTTGGGGTACCACAACCACTAGAAAGTGTCTGGTGAAGACTTTCAGATTGTCAAACAAAAGGAAAAGTAAAAATTCTGAAGCAGGACATTTTGTTCCTCTGGGTGTGAAACATGAAATTATTTTCATTACTGTGGAGTTGCTTAATTCTGTTCAGCCCATCTATTAACATTAGATTTCTGTACAAACTGTGAAGCATCACAGAATTCATCCAAACCAAGCATGGGAAAACAAATCTATTCCTGCTGAGTTAACCATGGTAAGGAATTTATGCTGCCTTTATGCATCTTATGCCTGGTGTGGCCATACAGCCACTTTAGAGCCTATCCAGAACAATGATGGCATCATAAATGCCTGATTAAGTGTAATGCCTAGTATGGCAACAGGTTCATAACAAACTTTCTGAACTAGCAAAGCAACCCTGTACTGTGTCAGTATTTCACAATATTTTACCTTGTTTCAGATAATCACGTCATCTTTGATACAGTACTAGATGTCACAAAGTAATCAAGCTACAGCTTCATCTTCCCATAGATATTATTTAAAAATCACTCTCAAGAAGATAATTGAGTGGTAACTCCTCATTCAGTAAGCAACACAAGGCATAATAAAACTATTGACCTTTTTTTGTAAGGTCATCCTTTCATATGTGGCTCATTCAGAACACAGAGGAAAAAAAACCCAACAACCAAACAAAACCAACAAAACAAACAAACAAAGCCCCAAAGAAACATAATAACCATGAAAAGCAAAAATCACCATTCTATGGATCACAACAAAACCACTGAAAACTTGATAGCCTGTTGAACTATGTTAAACTTTTTATGTTCACACACAGCATAAACTTAAAGGTGAGTGACAATCATCATCTGCTTGCATTCTCAGCATTAAATATGTTAGTTCAATTAACAACATAGTAACTGCACTAATAGCAGGTAAAATAGGAACAGACTATGAAGTTTTTCCAAGATGTAACTGGATTGGAACCAGTGAATCTGACATACAGAATGACAGACGCATGGCCTGGAGCTTCCCTCAAACACCTACAAGACCACAAGTTTACACACAGGTGCCAAGTGAAGATTCAAGCCTATAATCAGTATGCAGTGCAAATACCCCTTTAAAGGAAGGGGAAGCTTTGGGATGGAACATAGTAGCAGAGTGAAAGATAAAAAGCAGCCTTTACCCCCTCTTCCAGACCAAAATGAGGGCCAAGGTTATGATTCTTCATGACATGACAACTGTGCAAAATTATGCCAGGCTGCAACAAACAAAGATCACATAGCAAGTGACAGTGAAATTTTCATCAGACCACAAATGCCCTTCAGTGCACGGGACAAAAGATGCTACAGGGCACACAGGGAGATGGCCACTACAATTGATTCAGACAATAGTGGATTAATACCAACACCTGAAGATCCTCTGGGATGACATGTTGTTCTGCCACATTAGATCTGGCTCTTGAGGCAACACAGATTCCCAACAAAAACATTCCCAACATACACCTTACAAGGGTCAGAAAAGAACCATGAACCTTTTGGTTTCTAAACATTAACAACTAGAAAGAATTCTTAATTAATTTCTTGCTTTTCTAGCATTTGTAAAACTACAGCCAGTGCTGGGATTGAATAAGCCATGGGAATCATATGAAAAGTTGTGATTCACAATGAAACCCCAGAAAGAGGGGGTATCCAAAACATTTCTGGATTTTATCATTTTCATAGAGAACATCTTATCCTACGAGCTGCATGTCTCCTAAAGGCTATCTGATGTTCCCCTGAAGATAAAACTGGCTGACTTACAGAATTAAGTAGTGATACAATGATACCTGCACAGGAACCTGGCTAATTTGGTAACACTGAAATGCTGGGCAAATTAACTTGGGAAGCGCTGACAGATGAACCATAGGGAATTAAAAGCTAACTGAAGAGAAGCTGGCACCTTACTGAATATGAAGATAGAAAGAAGATAAAAGAATATTGTCTAGTCACAAACTATTTTATGGCATTGATAGCATCCATTGCTTCACTAAACACAAAGTTACACCACCTGTGCAAACTGGAAGTTCAGTATCTTCTATAATGAAAACAAGAAAAAAAATTATCTAGAAAGAAAGAATCATTAACAGCTGATACCTATTCATGTAAACAGGCAATCAAATCAGTTTTACAACTCCTCAGGCTTCAAGAGAAAACTAATATCATGACCCAAACGATTTTAAAAGCACTTCTCTTCAGGTGTTAAGGAATACACAACTACTTAAAGAACTTTCAGCATTCTCTGAACTTTGCAGTTTGCTCTTGCTGTATTTCACAATTTCACTGAGCATTACTTTTTGAGAGCTTTAGCCAGGGAATGTGTTTACAGATCAGTCACACATGTGTGTGTTAATCATCAATCTCTGCCCCAGTATCGCTCATTTTACACAGAATTTTAGAGCAGGATTTTGTAATCAAAAGCTGTCATCACAGAAAGAAGACGGGCATTTTTCTGTGGTTGCCTCTGTGAACCTTGCAGACAGGCAGTGAGTACATCAGTGTTCACACCTCAGCCTAGTGCCTGTTCTAGTGTTACTCTATTTATCATTGTCTCAGTCTTCTTTTGATATGCCCCCTGGATTAAACATCAAATTATACTTTATTCAATAAGGAAACAGAGGGAGTGGTCTGACAATTTAGAGCGCTGCTGTTCTGTACTCGCAGAAGTAGCATTAAGAGCAGCAACTCCCTGATAGCTACGTAAGAAAATGGAGCAATGGACTATGGCACAAACTTCATCTCATTTCCCAACAGGAAATCGACACTTCAAATTTTCCTCTAAAAGCTGCCAACTCTGCTGGTGAAGACAAACATCCCTGCAACTGCTAGGGAATACTTAAGCTGTTAAAAGTGAGTGACGATACGAAAAGCCCACCAAGCCCCCAAACTTTGTAGACCTCTAATGAGAAATTGTGTTTCAAGGTAGAACGCAAAAATTTTGAAATACTGCTAAACACACTCTGGCCAAATAAATGTTAACGAAACCGCACACACTAGATTTATGTCACGGGTTGGCATTTTTTTATACGGGCAGTCGCGCTACGATGAAACGTGACAAGGCAACACGCCCGGTTTCGTAACTTCTACAAGAGAAACAAGCGATCTGCGAAAGGATGACTCTGGACAGGAGTGCTCCCTGTCCTCACCCGCGGCACTTGGGCCAGCTCCAGAAGTTAAACGCCCGCCGGAGAAAACGCTCTGCGCGTATCGGTGTGCCGCTCCCCTCAGGCCGGCTCCTCCGTGGCAGCAGCAGTCGCTGCTCTCGGCGAAGCCGACCGCTGCCCGCAGCCTCTGCAAGAGCCGGCGCTTCTCTGCGGGGTCCGCCGGCAGCACCTCTGCCACGGGCGCACCCAGTGCGCGGCAAACGGACTGCAGCGGGCCGGTGACCAGTTCGGGCTGCCCTCGGGTTCTGCCCTCGCCTCAAGATTTCCAACTGCCCCGCGCCAGGCACGCCCTCCGGGGACTGGAAGGAAAGCGCCACGCACAGCGCCGGCATGCGGAGGGCAGCCCCGCGCCCGGCCGCTGCCCCTTCTCCTCCCGTCTCCGCGGACAAGCCTGGGGCAAGAAGCCCCCCGCCCGGCAGACCGCCGTGACCAGCCCGCTCGCCCGTCTGTCCCTTCTGACGCCCCGAGGCCAGCGGGCAGTGCAGTCCTGAGCCGCCGCCGTACCTGCAGGACACGGAGAGCTCCACTTTGGTGGCCGGGATGCTGGAGCTGAGCACGTTAAAATCCCCTACGCACGCCATGCTCGGAAACCCACCACTTCTGCCCGGCTTCTCTAGCCCGAACCCGAACATGGGGCAGCGCAGGAAAGGAGGGAGGGAGCGAGGCAGCTGGAGAGAAGAAGGAGGAGAGGAGGCGGCGCCAGGCGGCCCTCCACAGCGCGATGCCGCTGGCCCCCGCCCGTAACAGGGAGCACCGGACCGAGCCGCCGCCCGCGGGCTGCCAGCTCCGATTGAGGTGGGAGCGGGACGGTGACGTCACCTCGAGCGGGAGCCACGCGTGACTGTCCCAGCCCACGGTGCGTGGCTGCCCGACGGCCAGTGCGAGGGTCGGGTAGCGGTGAGGTAGCAGCGGTTGGGCTGGGCGCCCTACCACCGACTTGTGCAGTTCGCGCAGCGGAGTCCCAAGGGGAGGAAACGACACAGAGGCCAACGCGACCAGAAGCTGGACCGGGGAGCGGTCCCGAGCGCTGGCGGTCCCGTGGATCTTCGACCCGCAGGCTAGCCGAAGAATCCCCTTCTTCCACGTTTGTGAGTGAGCGGGCCCTGAGCAACTCCCGGCCTGCGCAGAAGCCGGCGGCTGAAGAGAGGCGCGGGCTGGCCGTATCCCGACCGTTAACGTCGCAGACTTCAGCACCCTGCGTGCAGGTCCGCAGTGAGGCAGACTTGCTCTCCCTAGCCACAAACGCCGGGAGCGTTTCAGGGAGCAGAGCCTGCCGTCCGGTACTGGACGGAACGGTACGCGGCGGCTACGGGACTAGGCGTGGGATTCCATGCCGCCAGGGGGCGCGGCAGAGAGGAGCTGTCTGCGCGGCGCTTGGAGGGCTGCAGATTCCTTGGCGGCTCTTCAGCCGCTGCCCGGGCCAGAGAAACAGAAAACACGGGAAACACAGAAACGTTAGAAAGTAGAGATTAACGTTAATCGCCCTCGTAAAGCTAAGGGTGGTTGAGGGAACAAACGTGGTTTTACTTGGTTATTATGAGCGGTAAGTGACACATTTCACCCTCTCGCGTATTTGCGCAAGCTTTACTCTTTTTTTTTTTTTTTTTATCTCGCAAGACCGCTAACTGAGTCACCCGGAATCTGTTTTACAGAAGATTCCGGGAAGAGCCTGAATGCCGAGTCGCGAGGTTCTGACTGAACCCCCTTGCTTTCTAAACTTCTTCTCAGAGAGGAACTGGCTGGAATTGGTAGCACCCCCAGCTGCAGAGAAGAGTTTAGACCCCAGATTCTGCCAGTGCCGGTTTATTTCAGGCTCAAGGTGGATACCTTCAGAAAGGGACACCCTTCAGCTGTTTCCCTGTGCCTCTTACGGCTTCACAATCAATCGATCCATGAGATGCTCATGGACCCCTTCAAGTGTCATGCATGGACTTTTTGTCCAACCGGCTTGTTTAATAGCTGCTCTTTCTTCACAACAATTGGAGTAACATCTTTTAAATGTTATCTACACACATAGTTTCATCATCCTCTTGTCTTACCTACACTCATGTCTCTTCTGTCTTCTGTTCAGATGGAATGGTTTCTCCATTTTCTTGACTTACACATTTGGTTCAGTATATCTTGTTCAAGACTCCCAGTAGCTTCTCCATTTCAACTCAGCAGAAGTTCAGCTAAAGTTCAGTTATAGTTTTGCAGCTAAAGGCACCAGTACCATAGTCACTCCTTCTAAGCAGTCACTCACAGTAAGCAAAGCAAAACAAGTTTCAGTACCACCTACTTTTAAACAAGCAGATAGTTGTAATATTCCACAAGTAAACTATTTTAATACCTAACAGTCTATTCAGAATGGTTCACAATAATCATGAAAGGTACATTGTGTTATTTCCCAGGTATTTAATTTGTATCTGTTATCAGGGGGTCTAGGTAGCCTCCAGTATTCATTTCACATCATAGCAGTCTGATGAGAGGTGGAAGCCCTGTCATCTCTCTTACCACAGATGGGAAGGCATAGGCAAGTTAATGCCATGTCTGTAGTTGGACTGGTCAAAGATCACAGGATATCAACTCAAATCCTGTAGAGAAGTCCTCCACCCCTGGCTTTTGATGGTTTTACACACAGAAATGAAGATATTTAATGTCTTTGTGTGTTTAAAGTTACATTTGTCTATTACAAATAAATATCAAAATACACTAAATTTGAATTTTAATTTCTAGATTCTTGTTGGTATACTTCAGTGCTTGATGGTTGGAGAACTTGATACCTGGTTACCTCCTGCCACATGAACTAAGCACTGTGAATTTAGAAGAGAGTAACATGATGTATAGAGAGTTACAGGCTGTATACTCCCTGTACACAGCACACATCTGAAACAACTTCAGTGCCAAAAACTTAATGGGGGTGTCACTGATAATATTATTTAGCTTCACACCCTACTTCAACCCTTCTACCTCAGTTTTCAGGAAGGTATCATCCGAAGTCTTGTCTCTTTCCTTCCATTGTCCAGCTGTTTAACACATAGCAATTTCTCAACAGTCATCACCAACTTCCTGTTTAACCAGCCTGCTTGTAGTTTAGGTGCAGCCAAACAACACGTAGCTTCACAAGTGTTCTAGGTGTGTCTGCAGGCAGCCAAACCGGTGAGCCTACAGGTGGAATTGTGAAGGAGAAGAAAAATGAAAGGAAAAAAAACAGGCAAATGTAGTTCACAATTTTTGTTTTTCCTTACAGTAGTATGAAAGGATGGGTGAAAGATCACTGATGTCTTGAGAGGCTAGTGCTGAGTACAAATAGGGAAACTATAACTAAACAGTTTCAAAGAAAAAAACCAAAATTTTTCCAGCATTATAATATTGTTCCTCCCTCTTTTGTAATCTACAGTAAAAATCTAAACATAATCAGTGGATCCCATAGGTTATGGCATGGATAACTCAAAAGACATAAGTAATTATTATAATAACTATAACATTATTTTATATAACTAACAACTATAGGCGTGGGTAACTGAAAAGTGTATCATGTAAGTGTCATCTCTTATTCTTCCTTGCTAATCCACTTTAGTTCACTCCTTTGGCTGAGGTGGAGGTTTGTTTTGATAATTTTTATGTTATCTGATCTTATTTTTTATTCTACTTAGAAAAATGGAAATAATTACTGGTGATTCCCTATACAGATCATACCATGAAAATAATGAAAGAGTTAAGGAATTCAGTTCTTCAGAGTTGCTGGAAACTTATCCACGTTCTGTCATCGTGTTTATAAATGTGCAAGTATTTTGTTTTCTGATGTTTCAGGTTAAGGTACTGTAATGGAGGGGTAATTAATTGATTGGGAGATGGTATTTTCAAAATTAATATTGTTTATCAATTTTGATATTCAGGATTCTCATACCCACCCCCCACTCATTTTAATAATAATTAGGTTCTGTTGCAACAGTCATGGAAACATACAGATGACAGCATAGGATCTAGAATGTTTAAGAAATAACTAGCAAAAAAATAAACATTTAAACTCAACTGAACTGGAAGAGAAACTTCTTGCAGTCAATATACCACTTTCCCACTAGATGGACTTAAAGAAGCTCCTTTCTGCTTATGGCAGAAGGCAACTGATGAATTACAAAAGACTTTAAGTATTTACTCACAAAATATTAGTCTCCCAATTCCTCAGGACTAACTAGAGCTTCAAACAGTACCCAAACACATGCAGATGTTCTATTGGTGTCTTGTCAGCTGCTGAGGCTTCTGATTCTTCCCAGGGTGCTGGGAAAGGAGGCAGATGATTTCTGACCTTGTCCTGGCTTCTCTGGACAATCTGTGTGTCCCTTCCAGGGCTCCTCATCTTGGCGAGTGTAGGCAGGAAGTCGTGCGATGTGGAGTCTCAGCATGATGTCACTCTGGTTGTGCAGGCCAATCACGTACAGGCATTTAGAGCCTGTTCCTGGTAAACTCAAAGCAGGCAGTTTACAGGCAGTTCAGGCCCACAGCATCAGGGATTCTTACTACGCATCTGGGCTAACTTACAGCTTAGCGTAGCATAATGCTGCCGAAGGCAATGGCAGAATTGCTGCCAGAGGCAGAGAGCAATTGCAGCGGGCAGCAGCAAGTAAGCACGAACACAAGGGCAGAGCACATTGTGTTACCTGCTCATCTGTTTTTATCATTACAGCCCCAGACTAATGGGCCTTTGGACACAGAATAGCCAATCAGAATGGCAGTTAGCCAAGGTTGACCACATCAGGTGAACCCATAGGGCTAAGGCTTACTTTACCCAAATTGGGGAAAAAACATAGAATCATAGAATGGTAAGGTTGGAAGGGACCTCAAAGATCATCTAGTTCCAACCCCCTGCCATAGACAGGGACACCTCTCACTAGTACAGCTCACTCAAGGCCTCCTCCAACCTGGCCTTCAACACCTCCAGGGAGGGAGCAGCCACAACCTCCTTGGGCAACCTGTGCCAGTGTCTCACCACCCTCACTGCAAACAACTTCCTCCTAACATCCAGTTTAAATCTCTCCTCTTCAAGTTTGCCTTGCATGAGGCAGGCGCAAGCTAAGTATATGTACCTTGTTTACCACGGAATGTAAACAGGAGTAAAACAAGTCTAGGCAAGCCAGAGTCCTTAGACTCACCAGCTTCAGGTTCTTTGTACTTTTTCCCATGGTCGCTTCTCCCCACAACAGAAGGAGGAAGAACAGAAAAACATATCTGGGTAAGCCAATACATGTTCAGGCCTATTTTGGCCTATTCAGGCCTACCACAACAGGTACATAGCTCTCAGGCACTGCAAGTTGGATGGGAAAGAGAGAAACTAAAAACTAAAATGAGGGATGGTTCAAAAATATGCACCAGTGGGGCTAAATCTACATTATAATCCAGAGGCACCTTGTATTTGGTCATTCTTAAATGATGGTGAGGTGAGGGAACTGGAGTAGTAAGAAAGTATTAGGACAGTATCTGGAATTTATGTACAAAATAGCTGTCAGATTACAGTGCGGAAAAAAACATCAGGGCTGTGCATTGCATGTGCTCTGCTGATGTTTAACTGAGATCACTGACTCAAAATTTTGCAGAGGAAAGCAGTACATATTTTCCTTTTGTGATTGTTACCTCATTATAGTCAGCTGTTGATAATTATCAGATAGCTAAGTAACTTGTTTCAGTATCTGCAACCTAATTTAAGCAATGAAGGATACGCTTGCAGTAATTACAGCGTAAACGAGGCACAAACTACAGTTTCCAGAATTGCTGTAATGTGTAGCACTGGGTGATTGCTTTAAAACATCACTTCTTCCAGGTTCCAGCAGTATAATTGAACCAGAAAGTCACAGGATGGAAACACTGATTATTTCCCTCCACCTCCTCAGCTTTCTGCCTTGTAGATCATTAATTAGACATCTCAAAAGAAGTTTTATGACTCAATCTTTGCACTCCTGAAAAAAAACCCAAACCACACACAAAGCCAACACAAACTAATCTGTAGCAAGTTAAGGAACTGGAAATGTCATCTGTTCTTCTGTAGATGTAGAAGAAAATGTGGGTGAGTATAGGAGTGTGCTTAGAAGTGAGCTTCAGAGTTACTGGAACAAAACAACTCGAACTATAACACGACGTTTTTAATGACAACCAAAATACTGCTTACTATGTCTGAATTTGTGGTGAGCATACCATATTCTCTGGTTCTTCCTCAAATATTTGTTCTGTAATTCCCATAATTACCTGCTGTCAAACTTTCTTTGAAGAACCTGAAGAATGGAGTGAATTTAGCCCTAACTTGGTCCTTTCTGATAGCTCAAGGTAGCACTGAAACAATGCCAATTTTCTAATACACCCTGCAGTTTGAGAATTGTTCTATCATTCCTTCCTGCCTTTGATTACTATACTTAGCCTCCTCTTTCTTTGCTACTGCTGTTTTAATTCATTCACTAAAGACTAAGTAGTTAGCATTTGCTAGGACAAGTGGAAGCATTAGCAACATCCCTATGTCTGCAACCATCAGTAAGCATCATGGCTGAATTCAGACCTGTAGAAACTGTCCATGATACAACATATTGATGGATACATTTAATGTGTTTATTCTTCTAGTATGAATTCTCTCATGTCACTCCATGATTTTGTAATCCACTCTCAAAACACGCAAATACTGAGGAATTTCTGGGTTTTGTGATGGTAATATCTAAAGGAGTTGTCTGACTCAGACATTAGACATAAAAAAATCTCTGGTCCTTCAGGTTTTTAACTTTAAATGCTTTTTCAAAGCCTTATGTCTGCAGTCTCACAGGTGTCAAGTATATATTCTTCAGAATGAAAGTATCTAGGTCTGTGCTTGAAAGCCTTTGATAGATATTCTTGCTTTCCGCAGGAGGAAAGAGCACTTTGTCACTATGGCATAAGCAAGAGGAAATGTCGTGGGAGGCCCGAATAAACACGTCCTGGCTTGCCCAGACATGTTCCCCTGCTCCCCCTGCCTCTTCTGGTCTGGGAAGAGATGCAGGAAAAGGGACAAAGAATGTGGAGCCAGTGAGTCTAAGGACCCTGGCTTGCCCAGACTTGTTTTACTCCTGTTTACATCCTGTGGTAAACAAGGTACATGCATTTGGCTTGTGCCTGCCCCGTGTGAGGCCTACATTTTCCCAAATTTGGGTAAAGCAAGCCCTGACCTCCCCTGATACGGTTAAGCTTGGCAAAGTGCCATTCTGATTGGCTACTCTGTGTCCAAAGGCCCATGAGACTCAGGGTACACTGATAAAAATGATGAGCAGGTAACACAATGTGCTCTGCTATTGTATTCATGCTTGCTGCTGCCCCCATTGCTTTTTGCCTAACATACTCTCTGCTTCTGGCAGTGTTCTGCCTCACTGCTGTTCTACATGCCATGCTCTGCTCAACCGTAAGCTAGCCCTGCTACCTGATGATTTGGGTTTGTCTACCTGGAAACTGCTTGGAGGCTTTGAATGCCTCCATACAAGAGGCTTGCTTAGCCTGCACGATGTTGTGCTAAAACTGCTCATCTGCAAGACATCCTGCATACCCCTCTGCAAGTCTTCTGCTAAGTCAGGAGCCAAGAGGTCCAGGACCAGGTCAGAGATCATCTGCTTCTCTCCCAGCACCCCCACTAAGAGCCTGGGAAAACCAGAAGTCTCAACGGCTGACGAGACACCAACAGAACTCCCTGCAAGTGTCTGGGTACTCTCTGGAAATGCTAGCTAGCCCTGCCAGTCAGAAAATAGTATTTTGTGAGTAAATACACAAAGCCTCTTTAGGAAATCTTTAGCAAAACTCTAAGTGAATGGAAGTGCCTTCTGAATCCCTTCTGTCTTAAAGCTGAAAGGAGCTTCCTGAG